>JAGDQP010021094.1:0-32251 GCA_022664845.1 Lepisma saccharinum | reverse complement strand
TAAGAGTAACAGACGGAAGATGCTATCTATCTCACGATATTCACTTTATAACTGCCATCTTAAAGTCCGCCATACTAAATCTCCATCTATTTTCTTAAATGGGAAAGGGTTGTGTAACGTCATTTTGAGCTAGAAGTTTACGGTAAACACGTTTCTGAAGTCACTTTTGCCGAAAATGTATTGAGAGATAACGGTATGTCATTAGTATGGTCTGATGATGGAATAGTCTGAAAACACCCACTTTGTTTTGAAATAATGAAGGAATCGAATCCTCAATGCATACAAATAGTCCTGATTACCATGCAATTTAAATATGCATTTAAATGTGTCTATTGTAAAGTTAAAGTCAACTTTGATCCCCTGTACACCTTTTAAACATGCAGAGAAGTGAAGAAAGATAACTTCCATACTTGTAAGAGTATATTAATAAGTGTTTATCTTAGCGTAGAAAAAGAAGATTCGTGGGAGCGGAGATAAAACCCATGACATTTCTGGTATTACATAATGTATTAAACAATATATGAGCTACAGATACCGGAATTGTTCGTAAGATATAAATTTAAAAATTGTATTTCCTTTCCTACAATAGCTATTCTACAAAGATATCGTGCGTTGTTAGATCAATAGTCTGTAGATGAGCGTTTCGTTGCAAATACATTACTTCAAAAGTGTTCTTCCTTTCTCTACAAATGTTTCTGTCCAAAGATATCTTGAGTTTATAGATGAGCGGTACTAATATACATGGAGCTGCCTCTAGGTTTGCGAATCCTTGCTAGTTCGTTATAAATTAGAAATATCATTATACCATTTATCTTGATCTGATTCATCACGCTTGTAATCACATTGATGGTTTGCATGATACAGTAAGTAACTGATTATAAGTACAAAATTGAACTTGCAAATAAGAGTTTTACCCAAAGATGCTGTCATGTAAATATGTATTAATATATTTTAACTGTAACAGAGTTTTTTAGTTGTAGTTTGTGTGAGTGGTGCCTGTGTTACCACATGTAAAAATAGTGAACCTACTATAAAAATGGAAGACTCCCAATGGGGACACACAATGAACTGTATCCGAAGAGACGATATTGATGCTAATATGTACTGATGAAGATACTTACCAAATTTAATAAAATGATATACAAAATATAGAATATCGGATATATTATACTACAAAACTAAAAGGAATGGCACTTACGCAAGAATATAACCGTTTCACACTAGTATACTCGAATGTTATCTTTGAATTTCAATAAAAATATCGTAATGAATCTTTTGGGATGCGCCTTAATTGCCCCCGCAATGCTCAGTTTATCTGAGTCTGGCGCCGTTATTTAATAATTTATTCTTTTGTATGTAGAGCAATCAAAGCATTGATGTTTGGAATTTTTCCCATCACCTTTTATTCAAAGAATAAACAGTCCGTAAAGTTAATAAACAGAATCTCCTCTACAAAACTATGGAGACATGTTTGAGATACACTTGTATCATAATCACTTTCTCTTCAAATAGATCCTTGGATTACTGTTGACGTGGGCACAGGCAGCGGAGTGTTACCTGGCAGAGAAAGGGAGCCCTCAGCCTTGTAGTAGTTTGGGACCATGGCGGTGTTGTTGAAAGGCCCATCCCGGATATGGACTTGGAGAGTTTGCCTATCTTGTAGCAGATAAGGCGATATGATAAGAAGACCTACCCCGTAACAGGTACGACCAAAGTAAGGATGGTATACCCCGTAGCAGGTACGTCCAAGGTGAGGGAGAGAGGAGAGTTGACTATTCCCGTAGCAGAATACTGGCTTCTTGGAGCGGCTCGACGCCTTTTATACAATATACTCTGTCCCAGGTGGGCTGAATCTGAACTTCTTGACTTTGTCGGCTGTCCTCGGTTCGTTGTTGTAGGCTTCCTCCGTTCTTCACTATTTGTTTGTAAACACTTAACACGTATTTTTACGCATTCTGCGTTGCATAATTAACGCCACATTATAATATATTAATATTTGTCTTCGGTTTTATTAAAAATCATTTATTATTGTAATCCATTGTGATAAGTATGTGTGTTTGTTCGATTGTAGTTTTTAAAAAGCCAATCTCACAGTTACCAGGTGAGTAAATATGAAACCAGAATTTATGTACAGAAAAGACATAGTGATTGGCTGACAATGCTAAGAACTATTTTATTCGAAGTATTGGCCATCGCTAGCGATACATTTTTGCCATCGTTCCGGCAATGTGTGGACTCCAGACCAAAATAACTGTGACTCTTGTGCTGCAAACCAGTCATCAAGCCATTCTCGTATATTTTCGTAAGATGTGAAGCGCTAGTCAGCAAGTGCGTGTCCCATGGATGCAAACAAGTGAAAATCGGAAGGCGCCAAGTCTGGTGAGTAAGCCGCATGCGGAAGGATTTCCCAGCCAATCGTCGCAATCCTTTCCTTGACCGGTTTTGCTGTGTGGGAGGGTGAATTATCGTGAAGCACAATCACTTTATGTTGTCTTTGGTCATATTCTGGTCGTTTTTCAGGCAAAGCTTGATGCAAATCGATCATTTGTTGTCGGTAACGTTGGGTATTAACGGTTTCGCCAGGTTTCAGCAGTTCATAATAGATCACTAACTTCTGATCCCACCAAACACAAAGCATTCTCTTCCATAGCGATTTGATCTTGCAGTCGATGTCGCCGGTTTTCCTGGAGTTACCCATGATCTGTTACGCTTAGGATTCTCGAAATAGATCCCCTTTTGGTCACCAGTCACAATTCGATGGAGAAATGATTTCCTTTTGTACCTGGCGAGCAGGATTTCGCAAGTGGTTTTTCAGTTTTCCTGCTGTCCTTCAGTTAATGCATATGAAACCCATTTTCCCACCTTCTGAATCTTGTCCCTGGCTTTTAAACGTATGGAAACTGCTTCTTGTGTCACATTTAATTGATCCACGAGTTGTTGAGCGTCATACGCATCCAACAAAACTTGCAATTCGCTGTCTGCAAACTTTTTCGGTGGTCTTCCACGTTCTTCATTTCTCACGTCAAAATCGAAACTTTTAAATTCTGTAAACCACGCATAGCACTGTGACTTCCCAAGAGCATAATCACCGTAAGCTTCGACAAGCATGCGATGCGATTGTGCAGCAGTTTTCTTCAAATGGTAACAAAAGATCAATGCTGGCCGCACATCGTAGTTTGTAGGTACATGACATGCAACGTGTCTGGTTGTGAGTTGCAAATCGTTATCAGCAGTCAAAACAAGCAAGTGGCGCCAAGGACGCAGTTTTACGGTAACCACAGTGACAGTTAACGCCATCTATGTACAAATTCCGGTTTCATATTTACACGCCTGGTAGATAAATTAAGGTCAAGACCAATTGTAATTGCCTTCTTATGGATATCCTTTAATGTATGTAATATAATATCCGGGTCTCCAACTATGGTTCCGTCGTCTAAGTACCATATATTCAAGTCAGTGTTGATATTATTGACAATAGGTTGAAGAGTCATTGCAAATATTGCCGGTCCTAAAGGGTCCCCCTGCTGTACTCCTCTTTGAGATAATATGATATCCTTACCATAAAATAAATAACTGGCTTGAGCATAACTTTGAAACACATATGGATAGATAGAATGAAAATTATCATTGACAACTGTGAGCATTGCTTGCCTGTCTAATTCATTGAAAGCATTTTTGAAGTCGATCTTAAGGAAGGCTTTAGGCTTCTGGTGAGGGTATGAATAATATATGCGTGCAGTATGTGCAGCAACTTCTGCTCCATGCTGAATGCCTACTCCAAGTTGGTGTGGAGAAAGGTGCTGAATTAACTGAGTTTTTAATTCTTCCGCATATAATTTTAGAAGAAAGTCTTCTCCATGTGTTCCCTATAGCGATTGGTCTAATGCCTCCATATTTCTTTTTCAGTGCTATAAGAGAAGCCCCGAAGAAAAATGGCCTTATTGCTATGGGCACTTCTCCTGATAAGATCATAGAAAGAAAATCACAAATAACCTTGGTAAGGCGATCTTTAGAGTCTTGAATATTATAAAGTATTACATCTTTTAGTATTGAAGAACGCATGCTGTCTATCCCTCCAGCTGAACCAGTAGGGAATGATTTAAGCGCCTTAAGTAACTCGTTGCACGTAACTTTATAGACATCAATATTAAGATCTATTAAGTTAGGAGGATCAAATGCATATGGGTTCGGAGGATGTTTTTCTTTTAAGGGCCTCTATGTCGCCATCAGAAAGTTTGTTCTCAATATGCTTTATCAAGACATCGTTGGATGATTTGTTAACAGTTTTATTATGTTTGTATTTATTGGGCATGACAGTCATTGGATTAGTGATATCATCATGAGAACTACTGGACCAAAGTTGAATTCTGTTTCACCCATGTAGTGAGATTAGAGATTTTTGTGGATGTACATATCTCAAGTTGTTTATGCATGAATGTATATTTGAAACGTATACAACCTCTATGAAACGTGGAAATACCAAGAAATATGTAAAAAATATGTGCTTACGAGTAAAATATGTAATTATATTTACATTTGTGTGAATATGTAAATATATGTACTATCAAATCCGTGTTTTATGCACTATCGGTCAGGAATAACAACATTTGGATGATTTTGTCGAAAAATGTTAACCCCCCAAAACATGTAATTAAATAATTATCCTACCCTAGTCATTTTACTTGTCAAGTTTGTGAACAAAGTGAGCATTCTGATCTCGAGACATTAAAAATTGTTTTAATTCAGACATAAACGAATTCAATTTTTTTTTAATCGTTTATTCTTTACGCTCATTTTCCATGGTTTACTATTCAGAGATTCCGGGAGTTACGTACTGCTAGAGCAAATAACTTTGGGTTATCAACATGGCATATTTTAGCCTTTCCTGCCAGAATTCTTAAAATGCCAAATAACTATCAGAATTCCATAAGGAAACCTAGCTAAATGCTAGAGAAGAGATTATGTAATTTTTATTTTAGCTGAATTGTATATTATATCCAGTATACGGTGAAAGTATAGCCATATAGCATTTATTTGAAATAACAATTATAACATAGAAATATTAGATTTTGTGTTAGATCGAGGAATATCCATTTTCGTGTAGTCATTTTATAAGAATTGGGTAAAAGAATCTTCCAATGACGAAACTTGGCAACCAAAATAATATTAAGAATTCTCAGAAATCAAACTTGTCTTGGAAAATGGCGACCAAGATTCAGTTTGTTTTAATATCGTGGAAAATTAAGCATCACATCGAGAAAACTTCTAAATAAAGTGTGTTCAGTATAAAATTATGAATATGTTTTTTTTTAAGTTACCTTGTTACTCATTTGGCCAACCCAGAATCCACAAAATGAGAACAATCCAAAACCACTTTTTTTTCCGAAGCCGCATTATTTAGTTCAGTTTGAACATATTAACGACAAGAGATTTAGGACATATAAATTACGTGGTCACTCAGGTAGCATGAAATATTTCCAAAAGTCTACGTTGTGCTTCGAGACTAGCAGCCCATTTTCATCTTTTTCCAGTTTTCACACAGACCCTTCAAAAAAGTTTTTTTTTTTTTTTTTTGAGAACACAATTACAAATCGTTGTTGTTAAGGCCATTCTTTTCATCGATCCAGAAGCCACAACATCGCACAAATCTAACCAGATTTTCATAAAATTCTAATTTCGTTTAGCATTTTTTTAATGAAGGTTGAAATCAATACAAACAACATAAACTGCTCGCAAAAGATTTTCCTAAAGTCATTACACAATTTTTGTGAAGAAATAACAAATGATAACATGAATGCACAAAATGTAGGCACCAAAAATTAAATACCATAAAATTGCAAGTAACCCTCACTTTAATTTTTAATCTGTTTAAGAAGATACCGAAAGGTTACTATAGTCATTAAATAATACTGAAACCTGATAACTACAGTAGGCTTCCATGCAACTGTCCACATACTCAGTTTAATATATTTTTACCTATAAAGAATTTTCAACACAGAGATGAGACAGTCTTTGCGTACAAGTTATGACCAGCACCATAATAATTAAAACACACTCAGATGGAATGCAAAGTCTCCTGTCCTTTCAGCTCTAATAAACTTTATAACAAGGACTATAAGTTTCGTACATAGAGTTTCGTTTAATGCAATTTTATGGCTCTAGAATTGGTTAAATGAAATAAAAAAGATTATTACAAAAAGGATTCATAATATGTCCAACAAACTTCCTTTGAACTTTTTTTCGATGTCGTGCTTAGTTTCTGGGAAATTTAAAAGATGGCTGCCGTAGAACAAGTTTGAGTTTTGGGTACTTTTAGTATGGCCAAATACTATAAGTATACCACGTTTCGTGCCTTTAAGATTTTGTTTAACTAATCACAAGAAATTTGCTTAAATGACTACACTATTTATCCCATTTCAAACATAGACATAATCTGGTAATTAACAGGAAAACCAGAGCAAGTTAATCTTTTCTGTAGTTTGCATGGGTGTAGTTCACCTTCAAACTCTGAAGAGGGTGTGGATTATTGAAAGGATTCAAGGTTCATCAACTTCTCACACGAAAACTTTTTGGGAGAATTCTCTAATGCATTTTCTGACAGACACTTTATGCTACGAATTTGTTGGAAAATGTAAGTTGGTATTTTTGTAGAACATTTACACGAACTTTATTAGAAGTGACTAATACATCAGGTTGCATCGTATAATTGATTACTATTTAGCGATTATTTACTGCATTAAGAGTAGCAGATGGAAGTCAAAATAATATTACAATTTTTGTATTTAGTGTTTTTTTTTTTTTTAGGAATTCCATGCGAATTCAAATTATCACTTGCTTACTCAGTCATAACGTAGGACTTGCCATCAATGTTTCGTGAGGTTCAACTACTAAAGAGGGCTGCGAACCACTCCTTTCAATTGATCCAAGCGGGATTAGAACCTGTGGCCACGTGTACAAAAGCGAGCACTCTAACCGTTGCTCCACCCCGAGGTCTGCTATGTTACGAATATTATGTTCTTTCAATCTCAAGCCTTGAAAAAACTTGCTAATAACTTGCAAATTATATTGGAATTTTCTGAAATCTGAGGCAATTTGCCAGTCTATAGAAAGATTACAATCACCAATAAATCTTGCATTGCAGTTTGATGTTGCTGACAGCATTTGTCCTAACAAGATTCTAAATCAGATAAGGGGAAGGTTTTGTTTACGCTCTAGTAGCAACCAGTAATTTTGTTGGTTCATTGGTTGATGATATTTCAATTCAGACAATTTTACATTTTTCTAAAGATTAGTCTCTAGTCTGCTGCTGTATTTAGTGTTTACGCAAGTTTTTACAACAACTAAAAGGGATACATAATATATTTTACATATATTAATTAATGTAGCTTGCAATCCATGATGTTGTCATTCAGCCATATGTCTCCGGGAGGAAATAGGCTAATTATAATAAGAGCTCAAATGGGTCAATTGGGTTATCAAATCACAAAGTTAGTTTGGTCCTTTGCGTCAAGACCGAGTTACCGAGTCAGTTGGGGTCAATTCAGGTACAGCTATAGATCCGATTACCTACGTTCAGATCAGGCGAGTCATAGGGTCATCAAAAGTGACCCGGTTTCAGGTCTGAATATAATATTCGATTTCACCCGTACGAATGATGCTATCAATAAGTTGATTCTTAACAGATTGAAGTCTGGTAATACACAGAGAAACTGGTAAAGTCCTGGCTTCAGTTCAGTGTTCCAACTTAAATGGTAAAGAAGGAATTGTACAGCCAGTTGACAGAACTCGTATTGTTTTTCTTTCGATTTGTTTTTTTACGAACGTTCATCCTAAACACGTGGTTTAGTCCAGGCAGTTGACAGCTTTAACGAATTAGCACCCCTAGAGATTAAAAAGGTTCTTGGAATAAGATGTGCAGATGACAGCAAAGACATTGTACCAGCTTAACCTGAAACGAATACAAGAACGAACGTAAAAAATAGACAAATAAATAATTGTGTATTTCCACAACGCGGATTCGTAGCTTGCAAAGATAGCCAACAGATGATTGGGGTTGAATACAATCAGGGTCACACAAAACTTATATTCGATATCACCTATATGAACCTGGGCAATAGATCGTTGGGTCAATTATGTCCTTAGAATAACAAATTGGTACTCCTAAAACAATTCCAGTGCAAAGAGTCACTATTGTATCGCAAGTTGTCATCACATTCAATACATTTCCACTGGATTTTGAGGTCGACAAAGATTTCCAAGTATGTCGAAATAAACAAACAAACCATTGAAATAAATTTCGACCCGCGATCACAGTCAATTGTTGTTGAAAATCTGCGGTGGGGGATCAGGAATGCAGAATAAAGTATATTCAGGGTCTGTTCTACAATCGACCGCTAAACTTCTAGTCAGCGCTAAGTTGAGGCCAAGTCTGATTTTGGCCAATGAGAGAACGCAAAATGAGAGTTGGCCTCAACTTAGCGCTCACTAGAAGTTTAGCGGTCCATTGTAGAACTGACCCTTAGAGTATTAGGTACCCACAAAGTTGCATCTATTTTGAAGTGCAAATAGAAGTGAAAAGGACGCAAAATTGAAGTAATGTAAAATTGTGCGTAATCGCCATCCCAATTAATATTCTCGTGCAATCTTTCTGGAGATGAGCCCCATACCGCTGGAAGTCCTGGGGTTTACAGTCAACTGTTGTACTTAAACTTTAGCACCTTACACATCCTCAAAGACTTTCAGGGAGAAGTAGTTGTGCAAAGTGCGAAAACGGTGCTAGTCTGTAAGGGCCAAGTCAAAAGAAAGGAGTGGGTGTGGGAAAACTTCCCTATCAAAATCTATTATTTTTTTACGGGTGATGACAATAGATGTGGACTGGTCTTGTCATGGTGGCTGATGCCTCTCTTGCAATTGACAAGGCCTGGCCGCTTCCATTTCAATGCTGCTTGCAACCTGCTGTCGAACTGTTGGCAGTAGAAGGTGATGCTATTATTTTTTGGTTAGGTTCCATTACTTTGCACCTATTTATGGCTTTGACATCCCACCAGACACCAAACATCAATTGTGTTACCGCCCATACAATTAATTTTATCTTATATTACCAAACATCAACCTCTTCGGACAATGTCGTGGTTTGTAATTTTGCAATAAGAGTTTATGGCTCAAAATTTATCAGGGAATAACATGACAAGTCTCCATGAGAGCGATTTTTTCATCCTGTATAACATGCTTGTATACTCCAGCATAAAATAAGATACTTTGCCGCCAAACATATAAAACCAAATAATAACTGCTAAATAAGTGAGGCGAGGCCTAGTCGGAAGAACGTGCATATGTGCTACCGTCAGGCTTGGAGCGTCTACTTTGAATGATCTATGTATCGTTGTAAGTGCTTCACTTAAATCTTTCGAACGACACCTCAACTACCGTCGCAACTCTAATAGTTGCTGGGTTATAAGTTGTCGACGAACCGATCGAGATGATCTATGCAATTTTGATCTCGTTTCGCTGATACCTTTCCCACGACACCTTAGTTTGCCACCTTTGTAGGCGTAGTTGAGTCTGAGTTGAAAGCTGTGCACCGACGTCTTAAATTCGGTGATATAAGACTGCTACTGAAGCCTAAAAAGGAAACAAAATAAATAAAACTGATAGTCATAAAGTAAAAAGATGCGTACACAAGGAAGAGTCGTCTTCGATCTTCGCATATCAGCCAAGTTGCCTACAGTTTTGGTAAACTCATGTAATCGGGATAGTTAGACTGTGTGCATAAAACAATTGAGTCTCTCAGTGTGTTACTCTTTCATGCGATTAGCACCGACAATAACTGATAAAACATAATTTATAAAATTTTAATGAAATCTCGTATGCATAGAAGTCATGTATACTTAGTAATTTGCCAAATCAAGAAAAAAAACTTACCTAAAAGTATAACACAAACTAATTCAAACTAAAACATTAGAAGTAGGCAGTAACACACAAAAAATATATATATTTAACGAATAAAAGTTGAAGTGTTTGTGCTTGGATTCGAACCTCAGTCGTGATATCCATCTACAGATAAGAATTTGCTATTAGAAGGCCGAAATAACAGCTCTGAGCCTTTCACTGTGGGCGTCAACACGAAACATATTACGTCACAGATTATCAGATTGTGTTGTTAACAAACCAGCGAATCAACTCTAGCCTTGTTTTCTTGCTCAAGTGTAGACTAGGTTACAATCGCGTTACGCTTCGTGTTGAAATGGATAATAATACACCATTAGCCAATATTAAGAGAAGTCTTATCGTTTAAGCCTTTTTTCTGTGATTCGAGACGGTATGAGTCATGTTGCCAATTTTAAATTCGGTACTCCACAAACTACTAATGAAGATACTTTATAATTTTGCCAAAAAGAAAGATAAAATATGTGTGAAGGTAATTTGTAAAATTTTGTAATATTCGTTCGTGAATTTCTTGTTTCATATCAACAAAATATTATTGAATATCCATTAACACAAAGGTATTTTATACAGTTGGGAAGAAAAATTATAATGTCATTATCAAGGATTTGAGTATGATACTAAACCCGATATAAGTTTTTCAATAAAATCAAAAGTTTGAGCTTAAGTGTATTCCATTCCAAGTTTATTTTTTTTAATCTTTTCTTCAAAAAAAAGTCCATCCTTTAAAACACACTTGAAGTGAAACTAAAGGATTACTTAAAGCAATGGAAATGGAGTGGAAGGCCTAAGCAGCAAGTACTGTGAATCTTTATACAACAGTTATGTCCGTCGGTCGACAACTTTTATCTTTGAAACTGCTAAAACAACATAAAGGATGATGCCATGCTGCGTTTTCCTGATTCACTATCTCCTGTAAAGTAATTGTTGGGAGTTATTTAAGCAAAAAGAACCATTTAAAAGTGAACAGAATTTGCGAGATCTTTGTAGTACAATAGGAACGTATGCTGTACCGTTCACAAATTGCCTGGACAACGGGACACATGACGAAAAAAACAGTCCTGTTAAAACGGGAAGTCTGGTCACCCTATTATGGGGACTAAACGCGATCAATCAATAATATTTAATTCAATTAAATACGTTCATGGATAGAATACATTTACCTGCGTATTTCTCTTGCTTCATTGAAACTACGAGAGTTAATCACGCATTTTTGCAATCGAAAAAAAAAAGGTTCACGACGGAGAGACGATTCGAACTGACAACCCCTTACTCTGCTGTCGCCAACCTTAACCACTACGCTACAGAAGGCGCTGTTCTCTTGGACTTCCAGGAGTATTTATTAGCCCAGCATTGAATGACAATCTTCACTTCGAAATTTAAAATAAATATTGTGTCTTTCTTTGATTATTCAACGAATATTTTGTATATGTAACTTTTGCTTGTGTAACGCTTTATTTGAAAGAACATTGTCGATAATCTCAGTTGTTGGTAATACTAAAGATATACACAGTTTCATACAGCGAAGAGAAATATCCGTGATTTTTCCTATGTTGCCAAGTCTCACAGTTTTGGACTTATCTTTTTTCAATATTTTTTTTTCATGTTTTTGTTTTTTCATTATAGTTTCATTATTTAGTAATATTTTTGTGACAAAATAAAAGGTAATATTTCATTTTACATACTTGACATGTATAACAATTAAGCAAACACTAGAATCAAAGGAAAAAAATATTTGTCAAAAACTATCAAATAAAGACATGGGGGAAAAAATTGAGCATGCGTGTACCTGAAGATATCAGAAACAGTTTTGAAAGAAATGTTATGCCTTTATATTACTTGGGGCGACCATATTTTCAGAAAGGTGGGTGTTTGTTTTGTCTCCCGTTGACATGTACGGAAACCTGAATATCTAAATAATTCGAAGAACTAGACAGCCGAATTAAAAATCGTTGTATAGCTCTTGAAGAGTTCTTCAAATATGTGGAATCCACTGCTCTGAAAATTAATTTCTCTATTCCAAAACGTTTGCTGAAAAACAAGTAACGAATTACATAAAACTCGATTTTAAACCAGGTTTTTGGGGTGAAGGAGTCGAATAAAATTCTGAAGCATTTTGTACTATGCAAGCAAAGTGTGACGGCTCTAAATCACACTCTTTTCTTCTACGGGGGTTCAATCATGGCCCTTTTCGAAAAACGCCGGATTTCTGTCATAAACATCTCAGATGCGCCCCAATGAAAAAAATTGAAATGTTGTGTCGAAGAAGCTTTGTATGTGACCAACTTACAGTAGAAATTTTCACTTTTATTTCGTAATGCTTTGGTCGGTACAAACGGATTTTCTTTGCCATACGATGCAAATGCGAATATGATATCTTCCCGAAGGCTATGAGAAAGGAGTTGATGATAAAACTGCCATTTCTCTTTTGATGTTTAGAACTATCAACAGGATTACTGTGTTGAAAAATCGGTGGCGTTGAATTACAGCGCTTTTTACTACGAAAAAAAAAAATGCCGGATTTCGGGCTCAAATATCTCAAATGGGTCTGAAATTTGTTCTCCAGACAGATTTATATGTGTTCAAATTACACTAAAAATGGCAATTCCTATTTTCGAGGGGTTTGGATGAGATAAAATTGATTCATGAGAGTTAAAATTGCGCCTTTCAAGCAGTGTAGTAATATGAAGCTGTATATATATATACATATAATCCGCTTGCACTGAACAAACCAATTAGAAATGAAAGTTGCAATTTTGGTTGTGAGCTGACCACAAATAAGGCTTCCTTGACATTAAATTTCAAGTTTTGTTATTAGATATTTAAACACGAAAACCTACATTTTTTGACGAAAAGCTGTTTGAACCCTCGTGGGAATAATTCAACCAAACGATTTTTTTGAATACAGATTTTTTTAGAAGGTCTAATCATTACAAATGTTTGCATCCTTATATTCGGCTGCTTCACAGAAAAAAATAGTCGCCTTTTTGAAGATACCCCATTTGCATAGTGTGATGGCGTAGAGAATCCATTTGCACTGATTGAAGGAATTGGAAATAAAAATTGCAATTTTTTCTGTGAGTTGGGCACATACAAAGTTTTTTCCACACCAAATTGCAGACGTTTTCATGAGGACCCATCTGAGATATTTAAGCCCGGAATACGTCATTTTATGCAAAGTGCCATGCTCGAATCCCCGTGGAAGAGAAGGAGTGTGGTTTCGAGCCAATTTTTTTGCTTGCATATGCTCGGTTTGTGAGTCTAAATATTACAAAATTTTGAAGAATTTTCTTAAATCCCGTCATTCCCAAAAATTGTTAAAAATAAATTTTATAAAATTCATTACTTGTATTTCATCCTAATCACTGGAATAAAGAAATTAATTTTGAGAAACGTTAATTGACTATCTTCGAAAAGCACTTCAAGGCTACAAAACGGTTTTTCATTAAGCTCTCTAGCTCTTTCAGGTTTTGAAATATTAGGTTTCCATACATGTCTACGGGAGTGAAAAAAAAGACACCCGCCATTTTGGAAATATGGTTGCCGCGCGAGAAATAAAGTCATAACATTTGTTTCAAAAGTGGTTTTGATATCTTCAGGTACGTAGGAACCCGCATAAGATCTTTTTATAAATGGTGATGCAACCAATATTTCTAAAATTTAATAATTTGTCAAGGAATAATCCATTTACGTATGTTTCTGTTTTTCGCGTAAAGTGTGAGGAGAAGTGCAAATAATTTCAAAGATTAGAGCAATTTATACAATAACTAGTTTATTTTGCTCTGTAGAGCTGTGATCGCGAATAAGACGAATAAGGCGCATATATAATAATACACAACTTTAGCAGTGAATGAAATAATGGCCAGATGTAAATGTCTCATATTTAGCGATTATAGTAGTATCTTTAAGAACGTATATCCCATGCTGTAATGAGAATATTCAGAAGTAACTTCCGTATGACAAATATATGTAGACAAATACACTATACACACTTATATATTGCTATTACACGATTTTCTTAATCTGTATTTAACATTTACATATAATATGCCGAAGTTGCGTCAACACTCACCACCTCTCTGATGTTATATTTTAAACATAATAATTCCTTGTGTCCTGAAATGATTGTATGAATACATGGATTTGTTTTTTTTTAATGTAATCATTTTATGTAATTATTCATGTTTTGAGGAATATTGCCTATCATTACCAAATAAAAAGTATGTCACGAACTTGACTCCAACCCAGAACCTCCCGATTAGAAGTCACGCGCTCTATCAGTGAGCTGACACGAACACATCTATCAAACATAGTCTCATAGAACTCCCTCTGAAGAAACATGGCTGAACTTTCGGTTTGCAAGACAATGACATTCATATCCGTTGAAAATGCTATAATGTTTTATCCTTTGTCTCGTTCATTCTATTATGGATGCGAGAACTATGTTTACTATATTTCCTTTCATTGCAAATATGCTTTTAAGTGTGGAAACATAAGTGACAAAACTATCACGTGATCACATGTATACACAGTTTCGAAATACTGTATCATTACATATTTCAATGAATGTTACTTTTTTTACACTTAATAACATTTCAAAATATCTAATTGAACTTAAAAAAATCCCTTTCAGTAGGCCTACAGGCTGAGGTAGATCTCGAAGTTTTATTTTATTTACAAAAAATCAAATATCGCCTTATATGAGAGCTATCGAGAAACTATTTATTGTTTTGTAGATTATTCATCAAGAGCTGTTCAACGATACCTCACAAGACATATATATGTATATATACTCGCTTTACTTCGGGGGGTTCACCCCCAACTTCAGTGCTTTTGAGAGGATGCGCCTCCTATATCTTAACCAAAATCTCACTGCAGCACTACACCACCATGGTATCCAGCTGTACCCTCCCGTGGGGGGCTGCGCCCCCAAAAGGAAGGTTTGCCCCCTTTATTGTAACCTACTCTTGGTCATACACCTTCAAAGAAAATTTCGTTTCTCTACCTTCAATGATTTGGAAATTGGGTTTTGGGGCGGCCATTTTGGATCCAAGTTGACGACTTTTTGAAAGTTTTCTTATATTGTCGTGACCTACTTGTGATGGTACAACTTCAAGTAAAATTTCATTTATCCAGCTCAAACGTTGTGCAAAATGGGATTATGGGCGGTCATTTTGGATCCAAGATGGTGACTTTTCCCAAATGTTGTAATATTTCCCTAAACTACTCGTCATAATGCACCTTTATGCCAAATTTCGTATCTCTAGCTCAAACGGTATGAAAAATGTTTTTTTAGGTCAGCCATTTTGGATCCAAGATGGCGTCTTTGGATACATCATGTAATATTTTAGTAACACACAAATGATAATGTATAGTGTTACCAAATTTGATATTTCTATCTGCAGCCGTTTAGGCTGTGTTCTATACAACAATGGGTTCGGCGGCCATTTTGAAACCAAGATGGCGACTTTTTCAGCATTTCGTAATATTTTCTTGAACTACTAGTGACAATACACTTTTATGTCAAATTTCGTGTCTCTAGCTCAAACGATATGGAAAATAGATCTTACTTCCGCCATTTTGGATCCAAGATGGTGTCTTGGAACTCATTAGGTAACATTTTCGTAATCAAACAGTGATGTTGTACCTTTATGCCAAATTTGATTTCAATAGCCCCAGTGGTTAGGCTGTGTATTCTATACAACAATGGGTTCGGCGGCCATTTTGGATTCAAGATGGCTACCGATTTTGCTGATTAAGGAACTTAACCGAGCTATTAAGCCTAGAAACAACATATAAAAATTTGCTTCAAATATCTTCAAAATTATGGCCGCTACGGTATATACAGGGTAAGTCAAAATGATGTACCCGATTTCATAAATTTATTTTGTGAAATATAATGAACATATCTGAATGTAATACATGTGGTAAGAAGGGTAACTCTCAAAGTTTTTTTCAGTCACATCACAAGTGCTCTATGTGAGCACCTCGCGTAACACGACACACATCAAGCCGATAGTCTATCTGCTGCCAAACCTTGTGTAGTGTGTCACGGTCAATCTCTGCAATGGCTGCTGTGATGCGGGCGCGAAGGTCACCCAATGTTGTTGGAAGTGGTGGTACGTAAACACGATCCTTTATGAAACACCACAAAAAGAAATCACACGGGTCAGATCGGGGGAACGAGGTGGCCAACGAATGAGAACTCGATCCTCCTGAGATGCACGGCCTATCCAGCGCTGTGGCAATGCCTCATTGAGATGATCCCGAACGCTGCCATGGTAATGCGGAGGGGCACCATCCAATTGAAGAATGAAATCTGCACTATCCTCTTCGAGCTGTGGAAGGAGCCATTGTTGCAGCATATCAAGAAAAACATGTCCTGTCACAGTAGGTTCAAGGAAGAAAAAGGGCCCATAAATCTTTTCAGGGGAAATGGCACAAAACACATTCACCTTGGTGAATCGCGTTGGTGTTCCACAACTGCGTGGGGATTATCAGTTCCCCAGATCCTTACGTTGTGTCTATTCACATTCCCAGAAAGGTGAAACACCGCTTCATCACTGTAACGTAACCTTTCGGCGAACCCATCCTCTTCGATTAACGTGAGAAAATCAGCACAGAAAGACGCTCGAGCAGCATAATCAGTGTCTCTTAAGGCTTGTAGCAGTTGCAAGCGATAGGATTTCATTTGTAAACGTTTCCGCAGAATTCGCCATAGAGTTTTCTGTGGCATTTCAAGTTCCCTCGCTGCCCGGTAGGTAGACTTCTGTGGACTCCGCACAAAACTGGCGCGAACACGTTCCACTGTCTCTTCCTCAGCTCAAGGACGGCCAATCGATTTTCGCTTACAGATGCAGCCCGTATCTCTGAATTTTTCATACCACGTACGAATGTTTTTTCCAGTAGGTGGTGTGCTATCCTTGAATATTAAATTCCTTGGATATTAAATTTGTAATTTTAGCATATAGTGCATTTTTTAATAAATGTACTATCTTTGGGTATTAAATTTGTAATTTTGGCATATAGTGTATTTTGAACAAGTAAGAAGCTCCCGTGGACAGAAAATAGCTAGTTTAAAAGTCATTAACCAAAATAGAAATTGCAAGGACACGCTGACAATAACAAGATTGTTTTCGGAAATATCCAAGCCATGGGCTAATCACTTTACTGATATCTTTGGGTATAAAAGCTCTTGGTCTGCACTGTCAAAACATTGTCGGTCACTGTCGTTCTATTGTCGTTAGACTGTCTTTACTGAACTGTCATCTTTACACAGTGCAGAAGCCAAGGAAATATTGTAAGTCTGTATATTTTATATTGCAAGATTCTCCTTCTAAAAATTAACCTTAACTTTTAACGCTCAATTTCTTTGGAACAGAAAAAGAAAAGGGATTCCGTGTTCAAGCTGTGAAGGAAGTCTTCTCGCTTGACAAATCTATTTTAATTAACTTCTTTGTTGCACATTTTGTTTTGACTATTGGTTCGATACCAATCGCAGTCTTTTGTAAAATCAATCTTGTCAGTAATAACTACTCTTGTATTCTATAACCGTAAAATAAATTACATCTATCATCTAACACTATACTACCGAGTCAAATTATATTCAATCTTAGTTCAATCTTTTATCAAACTTCAAAAAGTATAATACAAATACGCAGAGAACCCCAGAGGACGTGACAGTGGGTCTCTGCCATACTTGGTACGGAAATGCCGTTGAACACTCATCACAGAGTTGTTTACATGGTAATCCAGCACACAGAACGATTTCTGCTCTCCAGTCAGCGCCATTTTCGTTAACTGCTTCCAGCGCCGCGTAGCGGTAGACAATGCAACCACGCGGGACATAAACTAAACTCAACTAAACTTTGAACTTTTGCCTTTCCTTGAGCGTAGCTCACATTAAGATATGTTAATTATATTTCACAAAATAAATTTATGAAATCGGGTCCATCATTTTGACTTACCCTGTATATACTTTCATATCGTATCGATCTCAATAGGTATATTTTTCTTCGAAATCTACCTAATAAGAAAAACACATCCGTACTAAGTTTTCCAAATTGTGAAGGTACGCCCTTGGAGTCTCGAACCTGTGATCTTTATTTTAGTCTTTTCGAAGATACCCGAAGTTAGGCTTACAGAATTTTCAGCTTAGAACAGCCCTAAACAATACGGTCATAATTTTTGGACTAGGGTGTACGTAAATGGAACTTTAAAGAGGAAAATTGATTTGATAATAAATATTCCGTCTCGTGGGAATAGAAATGAATCATTTAATATTTAAGTTCATATTAAAAATTCGAAATGCTATCTCATCTCTTCTTGTGATGCGTTAAAATACAGTAATTTTCACTAAGTACGAACAAAACATTTCTCCTATAAGCTACACTTTGATCTTAGCCAACCTGATACTTGCACTGACACCTGTTGAGTAAACAGAGAAACTCTAGTATAAGAGCATGTTAACTACAGTCTCTAGCGGCGAAATGCAGAACCACTTGGCTAAGAATGAAGATTTTTATTAACATTTTTGATTCTTTGAAAGCAAAGCTTAGAAAAAAGGAGCTTATAATTTCGCTCACTTCATCTGTCCGTTCGTGTCCAAAAAATAATATGTTAACGATCACAATCGAAGGGTTGAGTTATTCTTGTAAAGATCTTTGTTAGACTAGCTTAGAGTCCTTTTCAATGGTACAGTGTTGCCAAACTATTGTTTAAATACAACTTCTGAAATTGTTTCCATTGCATTATACCCATCTGCATCAAAATACACATAAACATTATTTAGCACAATAGAAAAATACTTAAACTGTCACAGTTCTCAAGTATCCCAGTTGGCAGAGTTGCTAACATATTCTCAGTAATGGAATTTTTCAATTTGCTTTAATTGCATTAGACGTAGCAGTACCAAACTTTACTCGACACAAGAGAAAAATTATGTGTGTTCATCACCCCGATTAACAGTGTTGCTAACTACTATACAAACTTAATTTTCAATCTGGTATTTTGTTGTTAGGTGTATGTCCACAAAACGTGGAATAAACATTATTCGAAATAGGTTAAGTCCTCCAGTTATCAGTATTGCCAAACCAGTTTATAAAAATGAATATTCTCAGATAGTATCAAGAATCTGGAGTCTTCCTCATTGTTAGTAGAATTGAAGCGATAACTTATTTTTCTGCACTTTGAAAGGAACTTCCCTGGGTTAAAATAGGAATAAATGGACCGGGCACACTGCCTCTTGGTCGAACAGAACTATCTTCGTTTTGTGAAAGTGGGCGTTAAACATCTTTTGATTAATGAATAATTACTCATTATTTTTATTGATCAAATAATTGTAACACTTTGATGCAGAAGGAACATTATAGCCTGCATAACACAGTTCAATTTTATTATGAACATTAAACTTAATTTGTAGTTTATCAAAAGGCACATGAACATAAAGTGTTTGTTGAGGAAATAAATAAATACCTAATGTAAGTGTTTAGCAGTACTTATCACTCCAGGTTATAGTGATTCTTAACTTTTATCCTAGCAACATTGCAAATTGTAATCTCGTCTTTAAGTTTTCGAAATCTTTGAAACACCGTAAACATGACCCAGAGCAGAGCCTTCAAGCTACCATTTTTGGACTTTTATATTTAGTGCAGTCAAAAAAGGTTCAAGACTGATCTGATTAGCAGTGAAAGAACACTTGCAAGAACCTTGAAACTTCCAAACGTAGTCCACGAACCTTTCCTGCAGCTCGATGCATCTGTGCCTTCGTTTTCGAAGTTGTAGGAGAGCATTCCGGAACCAATCTTTAGGAGTCGTCGACAGTACTCACAAACAAGGTATCGGGAAATGTTTCCTTCATATTGACGAGGAGGACAATCAGAGGGACTAAATACGGCGAATATGTCATGACTGCGTACTCTAGTTGCCGCTGTCTGTGCATTCATTTGTCGTGGCTAGCAGTGCCAACTGGAAACTGTCAAATGCAGGACGAAACTCTGAGAAAGACAAGATTTAAAAAAATGTGCCGCACAAATTGAATTCGCAGCAATGGACATTTTTATTAGCAGAACCACGTTTCGTCATGTGCTTCCTAGCTTTCTATTAACCAGCTACAATAGCGAGAAAATAATTGAAATAAATTGCTATATATTGACTCTAGTACCAGACACGAACTGTAGCAGTTGCTAAATGGAGACAAATTACCATTCATGACAGCTCGTGAACATTAGAGTGGGCCGATTTTTTTTAGATATTAGGGTTCCAGTCGTCATCAAAAGTTGTGCATTGTTACCAAATAAAGCCATGACAAATATGGCCGTTCTAAAGCAATATATAACCGGGTCTCAAGACCCCCTAAAGGGTCCAGTTATTTTTTGTAAAACAAGGAATAAAAAATTATACTAGTTTCCTCGCTTTAGGGTTCAAGAAGTTATGATAAGTTGTTCATTGGTAGGAAATTTATCCGTCAAATGTGGCCCTTCTTGGCCGTCAAGTGTTTTTCGCTGTTTTCAAACTAAACTTTTCGCAGGCTCAGGGGCCCGGCTAGATAATTTTGATTCGGCTGTGTTTCGGCGAACAAACATAATGTAACATTCTACAACTTTTGCACGCTCCGCAAACTCGAATTTGTAAAAATTAGGTCCTTTTCAACATTAACATTTTCTCCGTCTCCCCGGGGCCCGGGTAAATAGTGTTTCAGCCGGTAGTGTTTGGGGTGAACAAACATAGGAAAGCATTCTATAACTTCTGCACGGTACTCAACCTCAACTTCCTAACATTTTTGTTTTCAGGGGCGTCCAAAACGACCTATTATTTTAGAAATTTGAGTTTCAGTAGTGTGCAAAAGTTGTAGAATGTTATGTTATATTTGTTCGCCGAAACACAGCCGAATCAAACAGTATCTAGCCGGGCCCCGGAGCACGCGAAAATTTTAATTTGAAAACGACCAAAACCGTTTGACGGTTAAAACGGGCCATATTTGACATGGCTTCATTTCGTACCAATGCACAACTTATCATAACTACTCTGACCCCAAAATGTGGAAACTGGTACCATATCTTTATTACTTTGCAAAAAACAATTGGGTAATTTAGAGCTCCAGGGCGCCGGTTAAATATTGTTTTTGGACGGCCATATTTGTCATGGGGTTTGGTACCAACACACAACTTTTGATGACAACAGGAACCAGAGTATCCGAAAAACAAAACAGACCAACTTTACTGTGTACCCTAGTTACCGTTGTCTGCGCACTCATTTGTCGTGACTATGGTTGCCAATTGGAAATTTGCAAAACTTTTAAAAAAAGCAGGACGTATTGAATTTGCAGCAATGAACACTTTGACTGGCAGAATCACGTTTCGCCATGCACTTTCTAGCTTTCTACTAACTGACGATCATAGCTTCCTAGTACGATATATTGACAATAGCACCAGCAACGCACTCTAGTAGTTATTAAATCGCGACAAATTACTACTCGTGCCCACTCGTAACCATTGAGTTTATCGTAAATAACACAAACAATGCAAGCCCAGGAGTAGTAACGTCTTATTCATTTAATTTTTAAATTGACGGACGTTTTAAAGAGCAAAAAACTGCAGACCTGAAATAACTTGAAAGGTTAAAATGTTGGATATGTCACGCAAAACCCGCATGGTAGGTGACACCTGCACCACACAACCGCAAGCAACTAGTTGTCATGTGATATATGCACAATGGACATTTCCGGTAGTATTTTTTTTATTGCAATAAAAAATTCTTCTGTTAAAGTAGACTACGGAAAATATTTTCTTTTCTTTCTGTGATGCATTTATCAAGAGTAATAACGACTTGCTTCAAAAGAGTCTCAGACTTGCGCTTAATCGGGCGCCGCCATGTTATGACGTAATCAGTCTGCTGACTGCTTCTCATTAACATACAGATGGTATTTGATTTGTTTAAAAAGACATAGCAAAAATGGATCGAAAGAAATAGTATAAGTGATGAATAGCGTTTCTGTATGCTTTAACACGTCATTTAGTTCGTTTTATTCATTTAAAATTGATTTTTACTTTCAATACATTTTTAAGATATTTATATATTTTAGTAGCTTCAACACTAATTTATAGCAGCTCTTTTATCATGATTAAATCATAAGATTTCTTCTACTAATGCTCTTTAGAACACTTGTATTTAAAAAGAATTAACTATTTTTTCTGTAAAATAAATGTGGGTTTTTATGTTCGACAATCATATACTTTTTTAATGAATGCTAGTGAAGCATTTTTCAAGAACTTAAAAGCACATGAATTAATAGTGCTCGTTACTGACATCTGTTAACAACTGAACGTACCACTTGTAGCCCGTGAATATAATTGAATAATTTTAATATGTCATTGTAAAAAATAATAATGAAAGCATGTAAGAAACAAAAACATAAAATGAAATTTTTACATTGAAGTTACTCTTGCGTTTCATGGAATAAAATAAAACACGGCCTTTGATAGGATTCGAACAGCCTTAGGTGAAAGTATAAAAAGTTGAAAGTTACGTGCGTTAACCAACTGCTCTAAATTTTCAAGACATCAAAAGTGATACAAACCAGTCATTAGAAGAGCACTGCAAGTTAAGACTGGCTGCTGTCATTGTTTCGAGCAATTTCTGTTATTGGAAACACGTTTTGGTGTTTTAACTTATTGAAATGTGTTCTGCAGATTTGTACATTAATTATTTTGCTAAGTGATGATGTGAATGTGTTTTCTCTTTTTTGTTTTTTTGTCTTCAAACTTCTGAATAAGGAACATAACATAGGGAGAAGCATATAGCTACGGAACTAGTACGAATTGATTACGTCAAACCAATCAGATTATGATTTTCGTTGTATGACGTAGGAGATTGAATTCTCAGTATTTCATGCTATATTTCTACTTAACGGAAAACCGTTATATATATATATATTATTTGATCTGATATACACAACCAAATTGTAAAACATATAAGGACGGGGAAAACGGAAATGTCCATTGTCAATTCCATCATAGTTCCCTCTACTCAACGACAATATTGTTGCAGACCTGCACAACGCCACGTACAGTCACGAACTAAAGTAAATGGAGTTTGGAATTATAAGAGATAGTAGCATTTTCACTCCAGGATAATTGTTGCACTGTAAGCCTCATAGTTAGACAACCAACATGACAGTACAAATATGCCCGAGAACATGGACGGCCTTGACTTGTTCAGCATCATGTAGAGAACCACGAGAGAGTTAGACAGAAATCCCATCCTTGTCTTCTTTAAACACACACACAGAGAGAGAGACAGACAGGGACAGAGAGTAAGCATGGAAGTAGACGGCGAAAGAGCGAAAGAACAGAAGAGAAAACAAGGAAAGAGGGAAAGAAAAATTGCGTAAGACATGGAAATAAATGACATTTGAACACTTATAAACACCAGTCTGCGTCTGTCTCCCCTGCCCCCTCTAGCTCTGCCTTGTGGTTTTCTGCCTGTGCGGGATAAATCTCTTTCAGTACCTATCACGAACAGAATTTACTGCGTTTAATTTATAGAGGAAAATATTTGGAATGTCACTCGTAGAATCGATCCAGAGACCTTACAAATGAGAGTCTCACCATTTAGCTGCACAGACCATAACAAATGTGTTGTTAAATTAGCCATTAAATTCGCTACCCTCAGCGGGTTATTTATATACATCCTAGATTTCAGAACTATAGGGATGTAATGTAGGGAGTAAACCGCAGAATTCACAGCATCCATTTAGTAACGGGCTTGACACAGAAGCCATCAAAAATAGGGCACATGTTTGAGTAGTCGTAGAAAGAAAAGTCTCAAACGACGTAATGTGCAAAACGTCACATAAAGTCTCCCTGTAGCTCAGTAATCCCGATGGCATTGTTTGGATTCGATATCTCTAATCGTTCCCGATAGATACAGAAAATAACATTTGTGGGGTGGCAACACTGAGTAAGATCCTTCATACCTTCCAAACCACAGAAACGATGTTTGGGAATTCTTGCTGTTTGTTGGATGTGTCGTCTTCGTTCATTGTGGACACAGTCATTAGTTCCTAAAATGGCCCCAAAATACAAAATTAACCAACGTTTCACCTTAGTTGCCTATATGGTCCATAAATGAAAATTTGGTTACTATTTCTATCACCAGCGAGAAAGTTATACAATCCTAATTAGTTCTATCTTTCAAGTGGAAATGTTTACTCTATCTTCACAAAAAGAAGGCCTGAATTCTGAAAACGGAAACTGTTTCTAGCTGTTACATACGTTCTTAGTTACGTTCCTCATCGAAATCTTCTGTTAATTTATGTTCAATTTTGGTTTGCTTCGGCAATTAATGTAAAAGTGATAGCTGGGAAAGTTTGTGATAATATTCCACTTAGTATGGTGGCGCCGCTTCACGGCATTTCTCTGAATTAAATTCTTTGCTGGGTCGAGTCAGCCATGTAGCCCTTATAACTGGGCTTGCCGTATGAGGTAAAGGTGGTGATAGTTAAGAGTTGTCAACAAGTTCATATATTACGACATTTGATCTACATATTGAGATAGCCTCATGCACACAGAGATCCTACATAGTAAGCGTGCAATAAACCATGGAATATTTGTATGTCTCTTATTCTATTTGGCAAACGGGATATTGAATCTGGATTTCGGCTTCGAATGCTACTTCTACTACGGTGAGTTTCAAATTTACTTGATATGTTATAAAGTAACTTCGTGTATCCTGAGAGAGGATTTGAGCATCGGAAGTGAGATTAGTATTGTATGTATGGACGAGATTGGTTTAGAATCGTGTTTGACTTATATTTCCATTACGTGTATCTTTGCTTCATCGTGTTTTTCTATTTTGTATTTTTCACTACGAGATATATAAGAGTATTAAATGTAACTTCAATAAGCTTGTATGCATAATTTTCGTCAGTATAGGAAAGAACAATTGGATTTCGTGTCCTTTCTTGTATAAAAGTCAGTCGTATTTGCATGTACTTAGTTTAGGTACCACGAGGTGGTTAAGATGGTTATTCGGTTATGTTTCCCGGATATCAGCTATAGGAATTTTTGCTTCTAGTATGTACGTGAGTTGTATGGTGAGAATTTACAATCAATTGAAGTTTAGGGTGACCGGCATGATAGAAATCGAAACTCTATCGCAACCACGTGGCGATCTGGACTCGAGCAGCCATTTCGTGTTCTTCGTAACCACATGGTTCTTCCTTCTACTACTCGATGAAGTCAACCCTGGAAGCAATACTTCATTAACTTATAGAGAAAATTATTCCATAGTAATTAGAAATACTTTAGTTGATAAGTTTATTCGGTTACCTCAGTATCTGAGTGTATTCACTAATATCTATGTAATTTTGTTCATACGGAGTATCTGCTTAGGCATTGTAACGTTATTGAGAAAAGGCATTCACGAGGGAAATCGTGTTACAAGCGAGTTGCTTGGATCGAGGCTTTGCAAGCCAGTGACGTCATCGAAAGAGAATTCTGTGCTCCTGATCATTTTGTAAGATCGTTGTATTCCTTCCTTTTTATTGCAAAATATAGTGGTTTTATTCTAAACTTAATCATTTGCATTAGCGTGCGTCTGTTCTGTGGCTTATTTCCTTTATTCCTAATCGAGAGTAATATTTGTGAGTTCTGCACCGACAGGTCCTTCCACGGTGGAGAGTTTTATTTGGGTTTGATTTTCGTTTGTGCAATTCAATCTGATCACCCGAAAGGGGAAGGAAAAAGCTTAATTTCAGAATTAGTTGTTCAATCGGGCAACAAACCCTTTGAGATTATTAGTTAGTTGTAAGTAGTAAATATTCTCTTTATTATCTTTCTTTCAAAGACTAAGCTTTGCTGTAAACGGGTACGCCCGTTTACATTACATCCCTGTGTTTACTCACTCCCCGTGGTGACACCGACTACATCGAATAGGTAAGTCACTCCCTCCCTGTGGTCACGACTGGTGAGTGCATAATGGATAGGAGATGAGGCAACCATTTGTTAGTCTAAGTTATGACGTCACAAACTTTTTGTGACAAAGCGGAAGTGACAACCTGTTGCTTTAGAATAAACTGGAATAATCTTATGAACGTGTGCATCGTTCGGCCAAAAACCTGAAATTTTCAAGAAATGAGTGTAATATCGTTGAGTGGTAAAGAATTTATGCGTCTCAATGCGATATAAATCGCGGAGAAGAATATCCATGGATAAATAGTGGTGTACGGAACGGATATAACGGTAAGACATTGTTGTTCAAGAAGTCCCAGATCACGCCGCTCTGCTGCCATGATAAGAAATTCTTTCCGGCACGTGGCTGAAGGAACGCTATTGTAAGTAGCTCAATTTTTATTGTCGTTGTATCAAGATAACAGATAGAACACAGCATCTGTAAAACTAAAGCATTTGCTTCGTGAAATTATTGACTTTCGCAAAGTACCTTTGTACAGTATCTGAAGTACCGGCACAGAGAACCTGTTTTGGTTGTTGAAAAATTATCACAGTGGCAACATTTCAGTTGGATGACAAGTGATTAACGATAATCCATAATGTTCTGAATGCATTCATTGGCCACCACTCACTTTAGCTAGCTTTTCTTTTTGGCAAGAAAATGGTACCATAATGCAAAGGTATAATTAACTTTGGGTTTAACGTCAGTCATGTTACATTTGTCATGCTTATTACCAGTATTTTGAGCAACTGATTTTGTTCATTTGAGTTTCACTGCAAGTTCCATCATAGGACATGGCGGTTTCATGGCTCAAAACGCGCCATTAGAATTTGCAGTTTATAAGACACTGTAAAACCTAGCAACAACGATTCATTGAACAGGTATTAGTGTTTTAAATGAGATAGTATGAACGAAAACAGGTTTTAGTACAGTAGGATGCGAACCACTCGGTTTAGCGGAACATTGACAGCACTTGAACCAGCTACCACTTGGACAACATACATCGCGTATTACAATGGAGTGACCACAGGTCGTAAATTGTACATTGTAAGCAAGTTTTTATTTCAATTTCAACGCAATTCCTCACAATAACGATGCACAAAAATAAAGAATAAAACATATATAATGGAATCAACATTCGTTAAAAAGTAAAGAGATTAGGTTGTAAAGCATAGAACGGGAACAGTTTCTAATTAACATTATATGAAATACTTGCAATAAATCAGACAATATTTCCTAGAGTTTTTATGGTGAAAGGTATATGGCAGAAAACGTAATAAAAAGTTATCTCATAAAGTGTCTTTTTATCGATCATTGATAAATCAGAAATCTATTTCGCTCTCAGCGCCATCTTTTGAGTCTCCTGATGAACTACTCACATGCAAATTACTCAACAGATTATAATTCACTTGCAAACTATTTGGCTATCTATTTTTATTCCATACGTCAGCTGGTTGCGGCTACATCTGTGTTTGAAGTGGAACAATATTTCAGATGGTTTTCTTATAACGAAATTCTTGCCAAATTAGTCTTTCACACAAAGATTTTGAGACCGACCGACCGATGTAATTCTTTTGTCATAATAGATTTTAGTTCCCATACATCCTCAAGAAAAAGGTTATTGAGCATTATTGAGAATCCAGTGCAAGCAGAATAAACCGCCCTTAGCATATTTTTGGATTAGAATTTAATTTATAAGGCCTTTAGGCAACTATGTCTCAGGCCGGATGGAATATAATGGAATGAAGAAAGTTGGAGAAAACGGGATTACCTCGACAAAACCCACGCACACGGACTTTGTCCACCACAAAGTTTACATGGTACGAGCAGGGATCGAACTGACGCCCCTTGCACCTGAGGTAATCACTATACCATATAGATATCCCGGCCCGTCGCCCTTACTTAGGTTATGACGTCAATTCTATTCGAAGAAAAGAGTAGCAACTAATCATCGATTGACCTTACCCTGGGACCTTCTGGCAACAACAAAGTTTGAAATTGTATTTGAAATAAATTCTTCCTGGGGTTTGTAGTGTCTTATTGTTGCATCTAATCCTTTTATTATTACCGTGTGAGAAGAAATAGCGAAGCTAGCCCAAATTCTAAGCATCAGACTCATTTAAATCTTCAATTTGAATTTATTTTTAAGCCTTTTAGTCATCTGAGTCTTAGGCCAGGATTAAGGTAGGGGAGCGGAGTGTGGAAGGTAGATGGGCAGGGTCTACTTGCCCATATTTATGGTAAGACTCAAATTTAAGATTGGGATATCCCATGACGCTGACTCAACATTCTTCTGCCACAGCATTTAAGTTGACTCAAGAAAACAGTTAATTACCAGAAGTTCTGAACCTCGCGAGGTTCAACCTCGACCTCGTTTGACCTCTACCTCAAAACGTAAGTTCGAGTTTGAAGTTCCATCACGAGATCGAGGTTGAGGTTGAGGTTGAAGTTCCATCGCGAGGTTGAGTAAGGTTGAGATTAAATGAAGTCGAGGTCGAGGTTGAATGAAGTCCCATCACGACGTCGAGGTGCAGCGAGGTCGAGGTTGAAGTTTAAAACAGGAAAAGAGGGGCTGACGAGTTCTAGTGGTTATGGTCACTGAACCAGCTTTTGCCGCAGAGTTGGTAGAGATTAGACTGTACATTCAATTGTACTGGAGATCTTGTTCACTCATGAGTGATACGTTTTCAAAGAATATGATATTATTAATTAAATAAAGTCTCAGTACTCATTAACCGACAAGATCTCGAGATTACTGTTGATTGTATTTCATAGTAATATGTAAGCACTAGCGCACTGTTCTTAAAAAAGTATAATGCTCTTATATTTTGAAGGATTTTGAAAAATGTTAAAAAACTGAAGGCGGGCGCGAGGGGGGCCCTTAATGATGAAGGCGGAGGGCCAGTCATCGGAGCCCGTGTGGGTGTTGTAACACTACTAAGTTTGTTTGGACTTCGTGATTAAGATGGCGGTCGCTAAACACTACTCCTGTAGAAGAAAAATAAAGTAAATTTATTATTTAAGTCTTAGGTCCGTCGATAGCGAAGCTAAAGCTAAAATGGACCTTAAAATCCCGCTTATTTTATCCGTCCACGTTCAGAAATTAAATTCTCAGGGACTACAAGGACAGAGAGGTGCCTGAGGTATCGTTGGAAAGGTCTTTACTAAACTAGCCCCATTACATTAGTTAACAATTTTAAATACAGACCAATTCGTGGCATTTTCCACTAGATGTATTGACAATAATAAATACATAGAAGAGGTTTTTGGAAGGAATCAGACCTGGATTTATTCAAGGAACCATCCCAGCAAAACTAGAGAAAAGCCAGTCACGATCGCCAGCACTAGGACTCGAACCTCTTTGCTCCCGATTTTTCACTCTATCTCTTTGAAATCCTTTAGTAACGGCCAAACGTACACCTGTGGTAATTAGAGAAAAAATGTTACTAGAACTTGCGTAATCATAAATTGAAGTTTATTTCGGGTAGTGGCTCCATGTTGCATGGCAAATGTTTCGCAATACGTTTCAGAAATGGCAACTAGGAAGTTCGTTGCATACGTTAAGGAAAATTGTACCCAGCTTTCGTGGCCCAATCGGTAAGGATCTGCAGCGGGCTCGAGCTCCGTAGCCGGCTAACAGATATTAAGGTTTTTGAGGCAAATGCTGAGATCGTGCTGTCGACCATATCATACTAAGGACTCTGGCAACTACGTTCCCCATCCCAGACTCTAAAAAAGAATACTCACCGAGGAACGATATGCAGACGTGACGGACTTAGTGAAAAGTTGCCCTTGAAAAACAACTCATGTGATTCAGTCCAGAAACGATTTTATTTTAACAAAAAGAAACTTTAAAATTTGCCATCGCAATTTTAATATACACATTATTTATTTGCTGTCGTAAATTTTCTTCCCTGTTTGGGAATATAAGAAGATAACAAAACCTTTGCCATGTCATTAAAGAAAATAAGTATTAACAAGGACCTCGCACAAGACGATGCTCTCAACCCCAGTAAAACTTTACTAGATTGTTTTAATTTTTTTCGTACCGTGATTTCTAATCTGAGTGAAGCTGTATAACTATGTGATTTCTCTTAAACACTTTTGAAACTGGTGTTCTTAATCCTAGAAATTTAAGGATTTAGGAGAAAAAATACTAATATATGATCTTCGTTGTTCAAGAATCTTTGTGGAACAAATTACTAAAGGAAATTTTGATATATTTTATCAAATCTATCCTAATATTAGTGTAGTTGTTTTCCCCACAAAAATGCTACATCTGTTGAGCACGACTTGAAACATGATATTGCTTAACGTCGTAGTAAGATCATTACTACAGTACATCGGTTTCTCCTATTTTCATTTTATTGTATTTCAAACTGCGGATCTAATTCAATGTTTCCAGATATCTCGATTTTTATTAGAGTAGCCCAACTTCAAAACTAGTATGTCCAAAAATTAGAAAATATTAGATATTTGGTTTCCTGGAAGCTACAATAGTATAGTGAACATTCAATATTTACGGTTTACATCTTAAAGACGGGAAGCAGCTTAACCGTTACCACTCTGAGGCTCTAGACAAATGGCGTCGGTAAGATTCAGAAATGAACAGATATCTTTGATGTTTACATTTACAGCAATGACAAAAGAAACGTCCCCTTTGCAGTCAGATTTTCGGGAGGGAGATGCATTGGGATAAGATAGTTTAAAATCGTACACAGAGAGAAAAAGAAAAGCGCAATTTAGGGTCGGGTTGAAATTTTAGGAACTTTAATATTTAAATATATTTTGTAAGTACTTTGTGATTATTCAGAACGACATGTTTATGGGAGAATGTTTGGGTAAAATCTTGCTGTAGTCGTCTATTTTATCACATGTTATTAAATTATTCAGTAATAAATAATTGCATTTTACATAATTATTAGTAGAGTACAGGGAAAGAAGGGTATGAAAGGTGATTTCTCGTAAACCGAGATCTCATGGATTTTATATTGTTAAAACCGCTTTAACTCGGTGATTGATTATTTGCGCTTTCAGATTTAAACCGTTTGAGGCTGTCATTATGCAATTATTTTTAACGCACATACCCCCTTCTTACCCTCTTCCATTTGCTATTTTACAACATAATCTGCCTTAAATATGGCTGTCATTAAAGGGTAGATTTTCCTTTATGTGACGTCTTGAAAGTTATCTTTATTCTATTCCTAACTCTATGGCTTAGACACTAAGGACCAGTTGCGTAGAACCTTTCAATCCCATGATAAACTAATTCACAAGATGAGTCATAGATAAAAAAAATGTAGATAGCAAATTTGTGACTTCTTCACTACTATTATGCCACTTGGTGTCAGTCTAGCCGAACTAGGAACGAATTATTGCTACTGGCACTTAAGCTATTGCGAATCCTTAACGTGAAATATTATATGTTCAGATCGCACTCAAACATTTCTCTGTTTTCAAAACGAATGCAGAAACAGTCATTGCACACCAGCACTATTTCACTTGTAGTGCAACTGAATTAACACCAGATGGCAGAACAAAATTTGAAAGAATGGGATGTTCCATCTAAAATTACATTGGATTATATTTTGTTCTGTCACAAGAACAAAGCAAACTGTTTCTGGAAGATAATTCGCCCCTGAATCCAGATCTTATTGCAGAATTTCCCCATCGGCTGTAGTTTTCAAGTCAAACTGCTTTTAATACTATGCGTACTGGAACCTACGTTTGCCATAGGGACATGGCCTTTCAACAATAGCCCCGCATGTAAAGGATTAAAAGTTTGGTAAGAAATTAGCAAGAAATTAGAAACATGGAAGTAAAAAAAAAATGAGAAACAGCTAGAAATGTTTTTTCCCGATTTTCTGCGACACTTTCCCTCAGGAAGATCTCGTCGTAGGTTCCAGCAATAGTCGGGCAACATTGCTGCAGTACACTTGCCTTGATAACGCTTTTCCATTTCAAAAATATCCTGGTGGAAGCGTTAAATATGTTCATCACTAATGGCACCAAGGTTATCCGGGAAGAAGTCCAAGTGATCGTCCAGGAAATGCAGTTTAAGTGACATGTTACATATCATACGGTGGTATGATCTCAGGAGTTCATGGACAATATCGCGATAAATTATCTGCCTTATGGTTGCCTAGAAAGTTCTTGCAGACAATTACAGAGGAGAGAATGGCATTTTTTTCAATATTACTCAACGAGTCAACGAAATTCGCATCATTCATTTCCTGATTTATGGTTTACCTTTATTTTGGTATCAGTGACCTTTGGGAACCTCTCTCACAAATACATGAATCCACATGATATTTGGTCCATGGCTCTCACGAAGATTTGATAACACTCAATTTAATGT
>JAGDQP010021093.1:21398-32252 GCA_022664845.1 Lepisma saccharinum | reverse complement strand
TTCTGAATATATCACTCTCAACTTATATTCAACAATTCTGTTCGTGTTTGTTATCTTTCTGTAATTTACCAACGCTTTCCGAAGCTTTTCAGTACGATTTCCGTCAATATCACATTTTATTTAGTGAAATAAGATCGTTTTTTGTTTCAATTTTTTTTATATCCCACTACCAAGCGATATTCAACGGCTCTGTTCATGTTTGTTATCTTTCTGTAATTTACCAACGCTTTCGGGAGCTGTTTAGTACAATTTCCGTCTATATCACCTTTTATTTAGTCAAATAAGACCATTTTTGTCTCAATCAAACACAAGTCCTAATCAGAGCTGTATCAAACAATTTTACTAACAATAGAATGTTCCTAGATAGTTTAATAATGACTACTACTTACAGTTTCTTATATTTATTTCAATTACGTAATTTTGAATCAAACATAATTTTTTCATTTCTTATTTGTTTTCTAAATTATTCATTTATCTTTTTTTTAAATCTTCAGTATCAAAGACTTCTCTATGTACGTGCTGTGTCTCCCATTTCTTTCTTTTTAAGAAAAATTAACTTCTCCGCTCAGGGACTATACGAAATTCGGTAATAATCAAGGTGGGTGCTCTAGTGTACAGGGAGAAATTGTGTGAAGCAGTATTTTCTTTCTAAAAAATAATTACATATTTTGCTATACGTTTGTGTCTGCAAGATGAGGGGCGTAAAATTCGTGCCTAAAATAGGACACAACGTCAAGGGTTCATTAATTTGGGGGCGTGGATTCAATTTCGTTCTTAATTTTTATGTTGTTTGTTACTTTTCATGAACGGAGTTGGGACAAGAGGGTCACAAAGTAAAAGGGTTGAGTTGGGTTGAGTCACAAAGTAAAAGGGAATATAAAAAATTTCAATTTTTTGCACGAAATAACATGTTGCTGAAAGATCTTTGTATGGTAAAAAGGATTAAGTCGTAACTTAAATAGTTTACTCTGAACTAGAACTTGTCCTAGCTAATTAAGTCATCTTTCTCTTGAACACCACACGGTAAAAGGGATCAAGTCCTACTTATTCCATTGCGTTTCTTGTTTAACTATATACATCATAAAACTTCAAAGAAAATAAGTCGAACATTATTGAAGTTGATAGAAGGTTTCCGCATGAGTTTCGGCGTTCTCTTTGATTTTTGCCACTTTCCATTGTCGATTTACAACAAATACTTTGACTTGTATTTTGCATTTGAAAACCTTTGTTTGTTTACCATTGTGTAAAGTGAATAAGAATAGATATTTTGAAAAAAGTTGTCGGCGATTTCTTTTTAATAAAATTTCATTATAAACAGTTGAAGCTTCCGCATGCGTTTAGTGGGGTCGCTGGTGTAAATTTATTTAGTAGTTTCCTTTACTTTGACCGGAGAAATATTCTTGTCGGTGTGTTTTTTGCGATTGAAAACGTTAAGATTTGTAATACACTTGAAGAGTTGTCGGATTCCATAAGTGATATATTTGAATCCGATTCGGATGCAAGTTATCACCCCGAAGAGAGCTCTGATTCATCGATTAAAACATGCTCATCTTTAAGAAGCAAAAGGAAGAAATCAAGAAAGAAGAAATTGAAGAAAAAGGAATGTCCGTACGAATGTAAAGATGCAATTGAGCCTTCGATGAGTGCCGAATTCTGCGGAGAAACTGATGTTAGTACAGACGTTAGTGTGACTGATGCTAATGGTGAAAATGGAATTGACAAAATTAGCGGTATACTTAAAATGTCCAGAAAAGAATCAAAGACTTGGAAAGATTTAGTACAAGAGGTGTGCTTGTGACTGAGAAGAAACGAGAAAAACTCTCTCCTTTTCGCTTGCGGTGCAGTACCAAGATTTCCGAAGAATGTGCTGAAGCTTTGTTTAGATATTTTTGGAAAGCTGGATATCACAGTTTGCAAACGCAATACATTGCTGATTACATAAAAAATGTACCCAAAAAAGACTCTCAGACCTAGGAACGTAAACCCATGATTAAGAAATATCAGGTGCCAATTTTTTTGTACGAGTTGATGACAGTAACATCCTAGTATGCAAAGATTGTTTCTTAAAGATCTTTTCTTGTGGCGTATAATACGTTAACGTTGTCATGGAGAAGAAAAGGATATCATCCCATGGACTATTGAGCTGTGACAACAGAGGGGTTAAAACGCCGGCAAACAAAATATTAGGTAATAGGTTAAAACATTGCGTGCTCATTTTGAAAGACTTCCAACCTGCGAATCACACTATGGACACCGACGCAGTGATAAAAAGTATTTGCCCAGTTACCTAAATAAACAAATGACATATGAATTTTACAAAGAAGAATGTAAATTAACTAACGAAAAACCAGTCAGTTACACCTACTACCTTCAGTACATGAAATAAGAATTCAGACTATTAACTATCAAACGTCCTAAGATTGTCACGTGCAATTTGTGTCATTTCCTTATCATAAAAATTAAATGTGCCTCCTCCACTGTAAAAGGAGCCTTGCGGGAGGAGTTGTCAGCACATAAGTCAAAAGCAGAAGATACTTATGAGAGAAAGATACCTGATAAAGAGAAATGAAAGGAAGGTCGGGAAGTGTTGTCGGTGTTGCTTTTGCTTTACAACAGTGTTTACCAACACGAATTTGCATACAAATATCGCATTTTATAAAAGACCCTTGTGGACTTACAATCTGACAGTGCATAAATTTAACGACGATACTACTACATGTTATCTGTGATATGAGGCAATCACAGGAAGAGGGTCTGTCCAAATTGCGTCTCGTTTGTTTTCTTTTATTATGAGATTGCCTGATAGTGTAAAACATCTAATAATGTATTCGGACACATGTGGCGAACAAAACCGCAATCTCAATGTTGTTTCGATGTGTAGTTACAACATAACAAAAAAAGAGACATTGCAAATCATAGATCATGAGTTTCTAGAACCATGTCACACTTATATGGAATGTGATGGTGATCATTCTTGAATAGAGAAAGCAAAGAAAACATCTAATATTGAGATAAGAGTTCCACAAGAATATTACCAAATGGTTCGACTGGAAAGAGGAAAGAAGACAATCACTGTTGTGGAAGTGAATCAAAGAGATTTTCTTCCTTTTTCTAAACTTCTAAAGACCGTACTTGTTCATCGCCACAACGATTGCGAAGGCAGAAAATGTAATTATCTCAATATACGATGGTTGCGATATGAAAAAAGATTTCGTGTAATTCAATACAAGGCGATTTGCAAGGATGATGATCTGTTCCACACACTTGATTTGCGTCGCGGAGGATCAATTCCCAATGATATTGTGCTAGAACCGTCCAATTCTGGATCAAATCCGACAAATCCAGCGAAGTATGAAGATTTACTTTCACTACTGCCGCTTATAGACCCAATCTACCACCCATTTTTAGGAACTTAACATCAACAAATATCCCATTTGTTGATCCAGGAGCTACTCTTAGTGATGCCGATGAGGAAGATTAAGATTAACAGAGTAAAAAGATATTACGTTGTATGGTAGTATCTTTACAGCGTTTCATGTGGCAAAGAATGATTTTTAACTCGGAAGGAAGAAAACACAGACATTATTATTGTTGAAGGGAAAAGTTTGTATTACTATTCTTTAAAGCTGCATTTATAGTTTGTGGTTCTGAAGATTGTTTAGTTTTGTATAAAATCCACTGCTACAACCTCTTTTAGTATCTAAGCATTTTTTTAAAATTAAAGTCGTGTGACTTATTTTCTTTTATATCATATAACCTGACCCTAGTGCAAATATTGTAATGCTACAAGGCAAAATGTGATAAGTCTAACAATGCTCATTTAAAAAAAAGAAAACATATTTCAAGGACACAGTAGCAAAATATGTGCTGTAAAATGTCCAAACCTGCGTACATTTAAATGACAGTCACTTTGGTTAAGTACGTCTAATTAAAAAATGAAGTTCAAAATGCAACAAAACTTTAAATCGTTCTCCTGAAAAGTAGCATTTTTTACTTATTTCCTTTTACGTTGTGACTCAAGATTATTGGTGGTATGCGTTTGTGCCTTGTAAAACAATTAGTAAGGGTGTGTGGATTCGCACCTAAAACAGCAGAGCACAGCAAGAGTTTAATTAATTCAATATGCCTAGCAGTATTAATTCCCTACGCAACACTACTTAGCGCACTAGAACTTACAAATTACTATGAAATGATCTTGTGATACGTTTTCAAAGATTATGATGTCATTATTTAATTGAAGTCTCAGCACTCATCAATCGACAAAATTTCGAGATCGCTGTCCATTGTATTTCATAGTAATTTGTAAGTTCTAGTGCGAAGTGAACTTAAATTTTTGATAGTACTCTTAGTTTTTTAAACATTTTATGGAGCCAGAAGCCCTTTTAACATACATTAGACCGCTTGGTGGAGGCAATTTCGGATTTAAGTGTTCCTCTTGACTTTCAAGTTGCACACTCTTATTCATGACTTGGTTTGCTACCATATCAAATCTTGTACGAGGATTACATGTGAAGACTAATTGAGCCTGCGATTTTCCATTTAGTAATGGTGCATGTGCAAACCTTAAGTCGCTTTATATCTGTTTAATAATCTCTTTCCAATCCTGGGCTCTTCCTGGAATTACATTAAAAAAACAGTTTCACATCTTGCACTTGTCTCTCTGCTGCCCCTTACTTTGCGGGTGATAAAGTGGGGATTTACGAACCTAAATCTTATGCAGAAAACACCAAGAAAAAAATTCGTGAGAAGTAAATGGACGACCATTGTCAGCGACTAACGTATGGCGATACCCGACATAACTACAAAAATTACTTAATTTTTGTATTGTCTCAAGTGCTGTTGTGCCATTTAACTAAATTCACTTGTAGCCATCTGGAATAACTGTCAACTATAATTAGGAATTTTCTACCAGCAAAGTAAAAAGATCCATATAATCCTCTGTAAAATTATATTCGAAAGTCCCCAAGACGAATAAGCGCTGAGACCTAGTCCTCTGAAATTCCATGCAGGTATCATAACTATGTAAATAAGTGTCAGCATTTGCGTAATTTCTTAGTGTTGTTTTGAAACAGCTTTCTACCATATGGGTACGATATATTGCTTGAAATATTTCATTCCGAAATGTGGGGGATACTAATAACTTGTTCCCATAATACAAACAAATAAATTGAATTGTTATCTGTGCTCTTTTGGAAAAATATTCTCGAAATTCCTTTACTTGGAATTGTTTTTCCAAAGCCTTCCACCATGCATCCATCAACTAAACGATTCTCAATTACATCAAAACAACAAAAAAAAATCTCAATTAATGAAATCAGAGTGTCAAGCCAACCGAAGGAACTCGATTCAGTATCGTCCACACCTAGAATATTTCGCAACCCCAGAGTAGACTATCAGGCTGTAACTCAAAGAATTAAAATTTGAAGTTTGTATCAACAATTTATTTAACAAAATTACATACGCACAACGAAAGCGTAGTAGAAGCTGAATGTAAAAACTGAGTAATCGAAAGTTTACAACAATTGCAAAAATTAAAAAATAATCCACAACGAATGGAAATAAACTCATGTTTACAACAACTAAAGCTTTGAAGAAAGCAAATTTGAATTGAATCAAATTGATATTGTCTTAAATTATTTACAAGATTCCTTGAAATATCAAAACAAATAAACCTGAATTTATTCTTTCTGAATTCAATTTCAATTCTTCTTGAACAATATATCCACAAGTCGATAGTCTTTACATACTGGGTGACTTAAATTGCGATCAGCTGTGTCCTGATGAAGCTGAAACGAAGTACTTAAAGTCCATTCTTGATAGTTTTGACCTTGCTGAACTAATTAAAGAACCAACCAGAATAACGGAGTATGGTGAATCGTTACTCGATTTGACCATTACTGGCAGAACTGAATTGGTCGAATCGTGTGGGGTCAGTTCACCTATCTGTTCATCGGATCATTGTTTAACGTATGTTACCCTAAGCTAAGCCTTCAAAATCCTCAACAGAAACATTTAGATATTCATTATTGTAATTACAACTTGTTTAAGGAGGAAACTTTTCTTCAAAACGCACGGGCATGGAACTGGAAACAAATTGAAGCGCAGGAAAATATAGATAGTAAAGTTCATTTTCTTGAAAGGTCTGTACCTAGTCACTTTGACCTACATGCACCGAAACGGATAGTTAGAATAACGAAGAACAAATTGTCATACATTTCAAGTAACACAAAGATGATGATAAAACTTCGCTATCGTGCACATTGAAAATTTAAACGCACTAGGTTGCAGCAGCACTGGAATGAATATAAAAACTTCGTAACTTTACTACTGCAGTAATAAAACAAGAGAAGTCTACTTATTTTATTTGTCGTGTAAATTGCGCTAAAAGTACCAGAGATACGTGGAAGGCACTGCGTGAACTTGGAGTAGGCCGTAAAAACTCAGGTTTGGTTGAACCTTCCTGAAGAACTAAATGATTCTAACCTTATCAACTATCATTTTACTAGCTCATAACATATCTCGGTGACGAGCAACTTTAAGTTTGATCAACAAATTAATCGGTACAATTCACTCACGCATCCCACTTGTAGTAAACCATTCACGTTAAGACTTGTGAATGAAGATGAAGCAAGAAAGGCAGTATATAGCATGAAGCCAAATGAATCTGCCTATGACGACATCACTGGCAAGATGCTGAAACTAGCCTTGCCTGCCATGTATCTCCTTTAACACACATAATGAACCACTCATTGACTAATGGCAGTTTCCCTAGTGCGTGGAAACTAGCTCAAGTTTTACCGTTACCGAAAAAAAACTGCTATAAAATCAATTGATGACCTTAGACCAATAAGTATATTGCCAATATTTTCTAAAGTGATCGAAAAGTTAGTGTCCGAACAAATTATTTCTCATATTGATAACGTCTGCCTTCTGTCCAATCTGGCTTTCGTAAATCACATAGCACTTCCACTGCTTTGTTCGATATTACCGATTTCGCGTTACGTGCACTAGATGACGGACATGTAGTTATGTTAGTTCTATTGGACCTCTCAAAAGCATTTGAACTTGTCCATCTTGGCGTTCTTTTAGCAAAATTGAAATACTATTTCTCTGACAACACAGTAAAATGGTTCAGTTCCTATATGTTAAATCGAAAACAAGTTACTTTGCATACTCAGCAATACAAAGTTTCCGAAGCAATTATTCTTGACAGGGTGTTCCCCAAGGTTCGATTCTGGGACCATTATTGTTCACTCTAAAATTCCGCAGATATGGTATCAGTTATCAAACATGCAAAAATTCACTGCTATGCCGATGACACCCAATGACTCATAACATTACCTGAGAACATCGAAAGCGGTTGAAGCTCTTAACCAAGACCTAAATGCAATCAGTAGTTGGTGTGTTAACAATCGACTTGTAATTAACCCGCTAAAATGTACGTACACTGTTCTGGGAAGTTCTCAACAACTCAATAAAATCACGCCTTACGATTTAGACTTACAGTTAATGGACTCAAACATTAAGTACTCAGAATACCTAAAAAATCTTGGAATAGAAATCGATGCGAAATTAATAATGAACAAACATGTGTCTACCCAATGTTCCAAAGCCGTAGGGATGTTAAGAAACCTTTATAAAATTCGAGACTGCTTATCACAAGATGCAAAACTCCTTCTCACACAAATGTTGGTACTACCGTTATTCGATTATTGTGATACTGTCTATGGTCCACTTCTTGCAATAAACCAAGCTAAGTTGATACAAAAGGTACAAAATTCTTGTGTCCGCTTCTCTTTTGGGTTAAGAAAATTTGAACATATTCTGCCAGTTCTCAATAACAACAATTTACTGACAATGTCAAGAAGAAGGTATTTAAACTATTGCTGTGTTGTTTTTAAAATTTTTAAAACAGTATGTCCCGAATATCTGTATAGGAAACTAATTAATAGATCTGCTTTTCGCTCTTATTCGACATGCCGAAATAAGAACTTTGATATTCCACGTCATCGGCTTAAACAAACAAGCGCATCATTTTCAGTATTTGCTGCCAAGTCATGAAATGCTTTACCTAATTCCATAATAGAAGTTAAAACATTTCATGCTTTCAAGAAAGCATTATACACGTACTTACTATTCCAACAGCGGGAAAGCTGAAGCACACATGATATTCATAGCATTATTTGAACAACGAAATTTCACGCAGCTGTTTTTTTCTGTACCGTCAAATAGTGTCTAACTCGACTTTCTGTAAATTTTTACGCTTTTGTGTATTGTATGCACAGTATCCATGTTAGTATATGTGTGTATGCTTATATGTTTTTCACTTTGTTGTTGTTTTCGAACTGATTCCATTGCTTAAAATTTACATATGTTCGCAATTTTTTACCTTCTATACTCAATTGATTTTTAAGCTTTTATTTATATTTTTCAATGTATTCTTCGAACAAGGGTTAGGTGCCAGAACAGCCATAGGCTGACCTTCGCCCGCTTAAATAAAGAATTTTTCAATTCAATTCAATTCAGTTATCGAAGTAACAAGGTAACGAGGTATCGAATTAACTATAGAAATGTGAGAGTATTTGCGAGTAGCAAAATCACAAGTTCCAACAGCATCCAAATATTCACAAAAGGATAGCTTCGTAACAACACGTTTACAAATCTATCGACAATACGCAAATCGAAATACTGTAACAATACGGATTAACTATCAGAAATATTATAAAGCACTCAACTTCATTCAATCCACTATAAAATAAGGAATTGTAACACTTGCCAAGAAATTGCAGAAGAGAGAGAACGTAAAGCACCGTTGTACCTTTCTTCTGGCATCCATGGTCATTGCCCATCGTGTTACTGCAATCCAGACATGAAATTAGCGGAAATCGAGAAGAACGGCCCAACTCGACAAATCAGAAGTAACTGAATTTCAATACTTCTAGATATTAAGACGTTTTAACGGTGGCAACATTTTGTAATGAAATTACCTCCTTCTTATTTAACACGAAATTAGTGAAAACTGAAAATTTTAATTTTCTAAATTAATAATACAAGTTCCTGCAACATTTATTGAATATACAACGCGAAAACACTTATATAAATTGAATGAATTTATTAAATTACCAATTTAGCCGAATTCACAAATTGACTTCTTATTTAAGCTTACGTTTGAAATAGAAAATTAATACCTAATGTTGATTTAAATGTTTTAGCACTCCCGCCCCTCTCAACAAAATTACTAAACTTATTTAAATAGCAAAGCATACATTACGTGATAAGAAACAAACAAAAATTATTCACTTCTTTTTTAATCACGTCCATACTCCCACTCATGTTAACTTTACTTGATCCTATTATTAAACTTTAATACGAAGCAAACTTTATAGTTTTACGAAATAATCCACGGATGCACTTGTTTAAATGCAAATTAATATGTAGCACAAAGTAACTTATTTACAACGATTTTATGCTTCGTCCCATTTTTCTCCTTTAGAAAAGCAATTAGTACTGGTGTGTGACGTCACGCCTTGTGCTACGTTTTCCCGTTTACACACACACATAACGTCACACAATTCACACAACGCATTAAAACGTAAGCCGGAATTTACCCACGCTTTTTAGCCCACAATTTAACTTCGTTTTAATTTGGCGTCTAGAAATGTTAAACTGAATTAACTAATGATTTACTTAATTCGTATACTGAAATACTTCGAACACAACTTCCACGATTGCATTTTGCATAAGGGAAGAAGAATGAACTACGGACCAATAAAAGAATACTCCTCTATATAGCCTCACTAGAAATAGAATTCGAAACGAATCGACGTGGGAGAGTTTCAATCCTCGATGAGACTTGCCTGATTAAAAAATATACAGACCGGACCATCAACAGCAAACCAGCTCGTTCGTAGGACAAGTCGAAGCAATTTCTCACTATTGAGCCGAACCGAGACAATTCTTTAGCTGCTAGTCCTATCAACATCTAACACCACAAAGAACTCCTTCACCTACTGTCTTCTTGTTCAAGGCAAGACTGACAAAATGCGATCGGGATTCGTGTCAGTGTTGCAAATGCACTTTCGCAACACTCTCACTTTCTATTAGATTGGGAATTATTTTTAATTTCCAACAATTTTAACTCATTTGGGCAACTCATAAATGAGAATTTTTTATAACAAACGTTAATGAAAATTACAGAAATGAACGGCCTGTAATCTAATGTCTACAAAGACTGTTACAGGCTACCTCACCTAGGTAGTAAAAAATACATTTTTCTATATACGTACTCTTCATAATTCAAATTCATCCCCGCGAACATTGTATTTGGATCATTCCTCGAAAGGGAAAATAGCTTTGAAAATAAAACTGGGATGACACTCAGTCCTCAAAACAAAACAAATTATTCAAAGTAATATTATTTAACTACTATTGCTCCAGAAATTTTTAATTGAAATTATTTTTTCTCAAATTGAATTAAATTTTTTAAGTCAATTTATGATTATTTAGAAATCTCAACCAATTAATTCCAATTTAATTTATGACTTCAAATAAGCAAATTACAATTAATTTAAAGCATTAAATCGTAAACATCTGAATTCATTCTAACAAATAAATAATGAAATATGCTAATTAATTTAAAATAAAATGTCAATAATATAAATAGAAGTTTGTTTTTCCTCTGTCATTACTAAGCCATCAATAATTACAATGGTAAATGCACAAGTGAATACTAATAAATGTAATACACAAGTTAAACAAAGTAAATATACAAAAGGAAATAAAAACACTATGACCATTTTGGAATTTTACTATTTCTCGTCCAAAGCTGGAAAATTCAAAAAAATTATTTATTAG
>JAGDQP010021093.1:0-21298 GCA_022664845.1 Lepisma saccharinum | reverse complement strand
ATCCCGACTTCGTCATCATTTCTCTACGTTTGATTCCTTCTCGTAATATAACGTTTAATCTCAGATACATGGGACTTCTTTTTTATTTCAGGCTCATCTATGTCAAAAACCAAGACAATATTCGGGGTCAGAAAAATTTCTAGAACAAATTTACCCAACTTTTTAACTCCTCGTAATATTGTCTTTGATAAAGGACTATATGTGATCTTTAGTCATTACAAGATCTCTTAAGTTCAATATTACAGGATTTCTTTGTTCTTCGAACATTTTTTCTCCTTTTCGACCAAGAGGAAAGCATATTCTTCTGGGTCTTCTTCCACACGTCAACATTCCCTGAACTTAGCGGATGACGGTCTGAAATTCGCCGCCTAATTTCCAAAGGAGTTGACACAGCTCCATTAAAAATAGTTTAGCTGGCAAAATCTTCAAAGCCCCGTGATCTGCAATATTCAAACAATATTGCAGTTCAAGAACAATTCCTCCCTACTTATTATGAACTCTGATAAAACAGGCTCGCATTGAATTTTGCAGTCTTTATTGAATTGAATTTATCTTAAGGCCTTTAGACAACTATGGCTCAGCCCGTCAAAGTCTTAACAAATCTCTAAGCAATATTAGCTTCTGTATGGTATGGTGAAATTCTAATGTGAACAATCCCTAAACTAAATAAAATGATTCGAACCCTTCAGAAACAAAAACTGTGAAACATTATCTGATGAGACTGATTCGGAAAATCCGAATTTACAAAACAGCTCATACATTTTACTTGAAATTGTCTTTGAATTTAGTTTTCAGATTTTCTCCAACATAACGAATCTAGACGCATTGTCTACACAAATAGAAATGAACAGGCACTGTTCATTTGATGGTAAATGACCGATCACGTCTACCATCCAGTTTTCGTTGCTACGATTTATGATCTTGGAACCTGATGTTCCCATCATTTTACAGTTTCGTTCTTTAATTCGCCGACAAGTGTAACAAAACTTCACATACTCTTTTGCTTCTTCTATCAAACCCATGTATATCGTTTGTCTTCTTAATTGATCTATATATGCCAACATGACCTCCTGTCAAACCGTCGTCATGGGAGTATTCCACCATAATATTTTGTAATGCCTGTGGAATTACAGTCTTAAAGGGATTGTTCACAGCCCTTTTTTCCGCAACAAGATATCCCTTTCAAGACAGTATTCATTGACTATCGTCCCGCTTTCGAGATCCATCATGATGTTACTTAACTCAGTATCATTCCGTTGATGATCTCTTATAGGATCGCATATTCTTGGTATCTTCCAAATATAAACCATAGCAAGATTTCTTCCCAAGAGACCCGAACCCACTTTGCTTTCGATTACATCGAACTCAAAAGGATCGAATACTTTCGACAAGAAATCCGCCATATGGTTTTCATTGGACCTAATATCCTTAACTTTGAAACATAAATGCGTATGCTGCTCTATCGATGGGTCGTATTTGAGCATACGTTGCGGTTTCTTCAATATCCACGATAGAGCTCGAAGATCCGTGCGAATATCAAATTCGTTGAATAGGAAGTGGCGAAATCTACAGATCATGTTAACTAACGAGATTAATTCAATCTCGCAAATTGATCTATGTCTATCCGCTTCACTCAACTTTTTGGAGAAAAACGAAACTGGTCTAATCTCCATTCTCATCACTTTGAGACAAACATCCGGCTATGCCTTTTCACGAACCATCAACATTAACAATGAATCGCACTTTCAGATTTGGAACTTGCAGAACATTATTTCGAAGAGATATTTTATCTCATCAAATGCTTTTTGCAGTTTTACGCCACATACGAATTTCCGCTTAATAGACCTGAGTTCATTGAGTGGACTCAGAACTGCTGGAAGCTCAGGCATGAAACACCATAAAAATGGAAAATTTCACAAATTCTTATTACCCATTTACGATTTCGTGGTGGTCGCAAAGTTCTAATTGTTTCAAACCTAGACGGATCTATTTCTATATGTTTACCATCTACCAGAAATCATAGATACGTAATCTTTCTTTTACACATTTCCATTTTGTCAGGTGAAATAGTCATACCACTTTATCCAATTCTCTCTAACACCATCCTAACAGATGCAAAGTGTTCCTCTATTTTCGTTGGTGATCAGGATATCGTCAAAGTAACTACTTACACCATAGTCACCAAGATCTCCTAAAATATCAAACATGACTTTAGCTAAGACACTGCTTCCTATTTTAATACCAACAGGTAATCAAAACTACCTTTGGCTGTAAGAATGGTCGTACAATCCCTACTACTCTCTTCTAGATCGATTTCGTTGTACGCCTTCTTTACATCAAATTTAGTAAACCATCTGCACCCTTGCAAATTTGCTAGACAATATTCCATTTTAGGAATCGGATAGATGTAATCAGAAATTACTGAATTCAAATAGACGTAATTTCCTACTAAATGAAAACCTGCATCCTTTTTTTTACTAAAAGCAATTAGATGAATAATTCGAATGATCGCATTACTCTAATATAACTTGATCCAACATTTCATTTAAAACACTGTCAAAGATATTCCTGTTATCTTTGGAAATTGGAAAAGGTTTTGAATTACATGGGGTTCGAATCCTTCAAATAAATCTTATATTTATAATTTTTAACGCATCCTACATTATAGTTAATCACATCTTCAAATTCTCTTTAGACAGTATTAACGAATGAAATGGCATCTGGATCGATTCCTGTAAAACTGTCAATTTCATTCACACCATTGTTCGAGTGACTAGACCCAGAAACGTTATCATTTGTCCCATCACTTTCTGTCACCTTTGATTTGTTTTAAAACTCAGGATCCATTTTTTTCAAAACTTAATAACTACGTTCAGCATGGTCAACGTCAAATTTCTTTGACCATTCTTCTTCGTTCCAGTTATCACGTACACTTGAACTTCCAACTTAATTGTCCACCAAAGACTTCTTTTGTCTTCTCGGCCTGATTCTTTTTCCTTGCGTCTGTTCCTTGGGTTTGTCGTTCTCGGAATCACCTTTCCCTTCACAATCTTTGGTTTCTGGAATGATCGCCTCCCAAATATCAACTTAATTGGCATCTGAAGTCACAACCTCCTTGGAGGAAATTTTCTTCTCAGACTTTTTCAAAGATTGGTTTGGATTCAAAGAAACTGTAAACACCGCTTTCCATGTTAATGCACTGCCAATCTCTTCATATCACCTCCAAATCAGAAAAGCTCAAAACAAATCGATCATTGACTGAAGAATTTATATTCACTTCACATGTCTCTTGAATGTTTGTTGCACCATTGCTCGCATTTACACCTAATTGAGACGAATTAATTCGTTTTCGCAGAATCTGAAAAACTACGCCGCAATTACCTCCGAAGTGATTGTTCGAGTTCTTGAATGCTAAACTCATCGGCGAATATTCGCACCATCTCAACGGTATTTTTTTCTTCCCATTCCGCAACAACAACAGATCATCCTTAAAGTTCATTAAAGTTTTCATTACGGAGAAATAAGGAATACCTAAAACGCACACGGAAGGCAAGTTCTCTACGATTCGGAATTCAACTTCCTTGCATTCACCTGCAATACTCACTTTATCACGGGTCACTTCCTTTGAATTGTAAACATTACCAAAAGCGGACTTGATTTCCATTGCTTCTTCTTCAGATCGTATCAGAAAACAATCATACTCATCAACAACATTTCTGCTTAGCATGTTGAAAGAACAACCGACATATATGCAAATGTTGGCGCGCATATTCAAAATCTTTCCTTTAACAAAAGCTGCAATTCGCTTTCCCAGCACAGATGGTATCACTTCTACTGCATCGGAATCAGATACAAATTCATTGTTAACTTTCATTTGATTCTCTCCTTTTTCCATTTCCGAAAGTTACTAATTTCTTATTGACATGATGGTCCACAGAATCTAAATTACAAGAAGTTTTCTCCTTGTTTACATTTTTACTACTAGTGGAAGATCTATTCTATTTTGTCAACAACACCTGACATTGTGTTTTGAAGTTCCTTTTTCCCCTAAGATATTTTTATTCTTGAAATATTCTGACTTCTGACGCTTATATTTTTCGTATGAATTCAAAAGATGTTTCATATCTATAATTGAATTATCCCTGAAGCAATTATGAACGTAAGTCGGACCCTTCAAGATTATTTCTAAAAGTTTAGATTTAGAATATACGCATCCAAAAATCGATGCACTAACACTAACACAAACATATCTATGTATACAAAAACCATTTCTTTCAATTTCATTCTTCGAAAGACGTATTTACCTATCAACTCGTGTTGGAGAGAATCTGAAATGAATCGTTCTTTTATCACACGCTTACATTCGTTCCAAGACAATTTTCGATTGTAACAAAACAATAAATATTGATACAATTAACCTTCGATCTAACTAGAAGTTCGCTCAACAATAAGGTTAACGACACACTGAAGTTTTCACGAGTTCTTCAATGCTCATTAACAATTTGAATACTTCATGATCATCTTCACCTGTGAATGTTTGATTGCCTAACCTTGCTTTGAGTATCCTAGTGATATTGGAAAATTCTAATGTCGCTTCGAAATTGGCCGATACTCGTTGGTTATTACCAACTCCTAACATTAGCTCTGGGGGACCAATGGGTACATCGAATGCCCATGTCACTCCGAACAGAACGAAAATTTTCAAACAATGGAATTTGATCATCACCCGTATTAGGTATAAACCTATCATCGACATTCTGATAATCTATCGTTCTCAAATTATCAATAAATGGAGAACATCGATCATTTAACTCGCTCTATGCAAGTTGAAGTTGTTTCCTAGAAAATTGTGAACTCGACCTGTGTTTACATTCGAATATCTGCCAGTAACACAACGTTGAGATAGCAATCCCGGATACACAGAGCCCACTTGCGCACGAACTGAATCATACAGGCCACCTCGCTGTTGTTCCTGAATTTGATCTAAAGATGCATCATCTTAATCCGACTGTAAACAGGAGGAGCAAAAACCATATCGTATCTATGCAAAACATCGAAACAAGAATCTACTTGACTTAACTGGTCAATATTTACGTTTATATTTGCGTTGTCGTTGATCCCTAAATTATTTAGTCTTTAGCTGAATCCAGTTTGATCAATTGTAACATGATTGTACGGAGGAAGTTGTTGGCTAACCGAATCTTCGTCGTCGCTAAATAACATCATATTCACAGGCATGTTACAAAATAGAAATGCACCTAAGACTAACTACACTACATATCCATGCAACACGGAATTGCAAATTCTCAAGTAAAATCATAAACAAGTATGCTACATCTAAAAATTCAAGAAGAGAAATGATGATGCGCAATACCAAAGTGTTCACGATAATACAAAGCGCGTACAATATCCTTTTATTGAATTTACCAAGACTTACAAAGTCTTTTCGAATTGCACGAACATTTCGAAAGAATTATCATTGTGGTGTTAGAACTTCTGCAAACCTTTCACCATGCATCCATTAACTGAAGGATTTCCAATTGCATCAAAGCAACCAAATATCTCAATGAAATCATGGTGTCAAGCTAACCGATGTAACTCGATTCAATATCGTCCACGAATACGATATTTCGCAACCCCAGAGCAGACAATCTGGCTGTAAGTTAAAAAATTAAAATTTGAAGTTTGTAACAACAATTTATTTAACAAAATTACATGCGCACAACCAAGGCGCAGTAGAAGCTGAATGTAAAGACTGAGTAATCGAAAGTTTACGACAATTGCAAAAATTAAAAAATAATCCAGAACGAATGGAAATACACTCACGTTTACATCAACAAAAACTTTGAAGAAAGCAAATTTGAATTGAATCAAATTGATAACAAAAAACAGTTGTCTTAAATTATTTACAAGATTCCTTGAAATATTAAAACAAATAAACCTGAATTTATTCTTTCTGAATTGAATTTCAATTTTTCTTGAACAATTATCGAAGTAAATTAACTGTAGAAATGTGAGAGAATTCACGAGTAACAAAATCGCATGTTCCAACAACATCCAAATATTCACAAAACGATAGCTTAGTAACAACACGTTTACAATCTAACGATAATACGCGAATCGAAATACTGTAACAATGCGGATTAACTATCGGAAACCTTATGGTGGACTCAACTTCATTCAATCCACTATAAAATAAGGAATTATAACTTACCCAGAAATTGCGGAAAAGAAAGAACCTAACCTTCCCTCTCCCATCCATGGCCATTGCCGGCCAACTTGTAGCTGCAGTCCAGACATGAAACTCGACGGAAATCGACAAGAACGACCCAACTAGACCAATCAGAAGTAACTGAATTTCAATACCGCTAGATATAAAGTTCTTTTAACGGTAGCTTCCTTTTATAAAGATATTACACTCTTCTTTCTTAACAGGATATTACAGTGAAAACAAACACTTTAATTATCTGAATTAATATAAGTTCCCACAACACTCATTGCATACACAACGCGAAAACAGACTTACTTATTTAAATTCAAATAATTTATGTAAATTACCAATTTAGTAGAATTCACAAATTGATTCCTTATTTAAGCTTACTTTTGAAACAGAAAATAAAACCTAATATTTATTTAAGTGTTCCAGTACTCCCCTCACTCTCAACAAAATTACTAAATTTATTTAAATATACTCTTTTTAAATTATTTAAATAGCAAAGTTCACATTACGTGATAAGAAACAAACAAAAATTATTCACTTCCTTTTTGATCACGTCCACACTCACACTCATGTTAACTTTACTTGGTCCTTTTATTTAACTTTAATACGAAGCAAACTTTATAGTTTTACGAAATAATCCACGGATGCACTTGTTTAAATGCAAATTAATATGTAGCACAAAGTAACTTATTTACAACGATTTTATGCTTCGTCCCATTTTTCTCCTTTAGAAAAGCTATTAGAACTGGTGTGTGACGTCACGCCTTGTGCTACGTTTTCCCGTTCACACACACACGCGTCACACCATTCACACAACGCATTAAAACGTAAGCCGGAATTTACCCACGCTTTTTAGCCCACAATTTAACTTCGTTTTAATTTGGCGTCTAGAAATGTTAAACTGAATTAACTAATGATTTACTTAATTCGTATACTGAAATACTTCGAACACAACTTCCACGATTGCATTTTGCACAAGCGAAGAAGAATGAACTACGGACCAATAAAAGAATACTCCTCTATATAGCCTCACTAGAAATAGAATTCGAAACGAATCGACGTGGGAGAGTTTCAATCCTCGATGAGACTGCCAGATTAAAAAATATACAGACCGGACCATCAACAGCAAACCAGCTCGTTCGTAGGGACAAATTGAAACAATTTCTCATTATTGAGCCGAACCGAGACAACAATTCTTTAGCTGTTATCCCTATCAGCATCTAACACCACAATGAACTCCTTCACCTCATTCCGGAAGCGAAGGAGCTATTCCCCGAAACGAGCTGGAACACCCATCACTACACTAGTCTTCTTGTTGAATGCAAGAATGACAAAAGGTGATCGGAATTCATGCCAGTGTTGCAAATTCACTTTCGTAATACTCTCACTTTCTATTACATTGGGCATTGTTTTTAATTTTCCAACAATCTTAACTCATTTGGGCAATTCGTAAATAAGATTTCTTTTATACCAAACGTATAGAAAATATCAGAAACTAACGGTGTAATCTAATGTCGACAGAGACCGTTACAGGCCATGCATCTTTTGTCAAATAATACTTGATTCAATATCGGGTCCTTTGCCAATTCGTCAGGAATAGATTTTATTAGCAATGAATTAGGATTAATAGCTGAAATGTATTGCTGGATGTTTCTTCATCCTCTGTAAACTCCGAAGATTGTAATCTTGACAACCCATCCGGAACAGGTACTTGTTTAGAGTAAAATATCTCATATCCCGAGAGGAACAACGCCCAACGTACCAAACGGGGGTGAAAGCTGACGTGATTGGTTTGTTCTCGCCAAATATCAATTTCATCGGGTTAGAATTACGATTACAAATGGACAACCATGTAAGTATTTGTGAATTTTTTCACCCCTTCTTTCTCGAATTGAGAATATCTAATGTCGGCGGGAGATAAAGATGCCGCCGACATTATAAACCAAATTATAAAAGCAACACTTCTAGAACCATCCTCATCAGTTATTTTATCATAACGTAGATTCAGCTCGTCTTTATTCGTTAACACTTCAATATAGGTATCCACTATAGAATACAATTATTTAAATAAATCTAAATCGTCTATAACAGTATTTAGAATAAATCTTAAACTATACACTATCTTTTTCAAAATGTACGGATCCACAGCACGTTGTTCACAGAATTTTTGTATCCTTTTTAAATATTTACGACCGAACTGAACTCTCCTCTTTCTAGTACTGTGTGAATTATTGAATTCTTAATTGAACGATACAGAAGAGTAAAATTAAATAATCAACACTCTCTTTCTCTTTTTTTTAGGACGGTCATTATCATCAAAGGACAAAGAACTGAAGATGCGGACATCAGCAATTGTACTATTCCTATATACTACATAATTATTACATGAAGGAGAAAGCGAACTTATTTTTCCACAATATGGAATGTCACTTGGAAGGACAGAGGTTCTTCTTGAATATGAAGATACAGAATTTATTCCATATCGCCTGCATATCGATTTCTTCTCCGTTCATCTTTAAAATAATTATTGTAGTGGTTATGAATAAGTTATCCAGATATCACACCAAAGAGAGAGACAATTTGTCAACAAAATCTCGAATATAATATCTTGTGATTTTAAAACTGTATGTACAAGACGCCGAAAAAAATGCTATGCGGTATCTTATCGGGAATAGCCGGCCTAGCCTTGTGCTTGCTTCCTGTATGAAACGCACAAATTAAAACAAGAATGGTCGAAGTTACAAGAACAGAACCAGTACTTAAATACACAAATACAATCTGTTAAAGAGAGCAATTTTCAATTAATGGATGTGGTACAAAATATGACAGTCGCAGTAGAAAAATTAATCTCACAAGTTCTTAGCGAGATATTACAATTACTGTGCACATCAGCTACCAACGAACGCTTTTCGATAACCCTTTTGATTTTCCAAATACTGAAACACAACTTCGATAATTTTATTCAAAACCTATTACAAAATTTGGTACATGATGTCCTAATTACACCAACACTAGCAAAAGAAATCTTGGCAAAGAACCCAAGACTTAGAGATTCTCTCATATTTGAAGACGTGGAAATCTTATATCAAAGTTCTAAGAGCTTCCTTCTATCATTCGATCCAGCTCTAGCAAATCTTGATATCATCAAAGAGAAGCCAATTGTCAAGCGCAACAATTATCACCTACTGTACAAAACCTTTAATAACGACTTCTTATCTCAAACAACGCATTTAAAACTAGCGATTCCTTAATACGCAATTAAAACGAAAACTGCTATTTCTGAAGTAGATTTACCACTGTGCCAACGATATCAATTATTTACATTATGCAAAATTATTGAGCAAGTAAAAACGCAAAAAAAAAAGATTGCTTATACGACCTAGTATTTAGAAATACTACTAAAAACTGTTAAATTAATCCACAACTATCTTCACCAGAATAAGTCTATACCTATTCCACAGCAGGAATCCACATAGCAACAAGAAAAGATCTTAGAATCTTACGTAAACATAATCAAATAACTGTACGAAAAGAAACTCACGAAATGCCTACTACTTTAAATACCAAGAATTTGATAGGATCATGACAGATAACCTAAACTTACCAACTCGACAAACTGTTGACCTCCAAATTGAATATATTCAACTCCCTGAAAATGAACCTCTTAGCTTCACCCTTAATTTTCAGGCACTACAACAATCAATAACTTCTTTAAATGCTGTAACTAAACGTGAAAACAATGAACTGCCCAGCAAATTTTCAGACTTTCATTTACATAGCTTCCTACCATAGTCTACGATTTCTTTAACCGTAATTGTTCTCATTTTATTTTTAATAATAACAATCATTACGTGCATTATGTACTACCGGATAAGAAAAGTCGCAAACTAAGTTAACTTTATTTTCAGAATGACTGTACTGGATACTATAATTCCAATTGTTATCGTCACCATACTTCTAACGATCATCTTTATCCATTTGTTATGCCAAATTAAAAATACTCTAAAGCCAAACAATGAACAATGTGTAACCAACAGCCACTCACTTCACAGGACCCTACACATTATTAGTGAAACCAACTTTCACAAAAACGACAATGAGCACGCATCCTCACAAAAAACGTAAGTGGACACTAGTGTGGACAGTGAATTGTCACCACCAACCATGAGTGATCTCGTGTATAAATACTAAAACAATCAATGCAGACAGATGTGCCTTCCCCAACTTGAAGATAAATAACATCATCCCTTTGGATGGAATATGCTTGCGTCGGTGGAATACAGTGCCATTTGTCCCAAAACCAACAGGAAACGAAACCTCAACATTTAATTAATATTATTTATTCATAATGCAGTGTATATTTTAAATCAAAGTGTTGAAGTGCTATATTTTACGCAGAAAATGCTAATTTCCAGGCAGAAAGTGAAGTCTTTTTACTTTAGTGCATAAAGTGAGTGAATGTTGTGAATGTGCTAAAAGAAAATAATATCTCCCCAACACTGTGTCACAATTTTTTTCAAACCAGGAGGGGGAAATGATCCGCACGTGTAAACACGTGTCGGTCACACTCACAACGTAAACAAATAGTGAAATGAGTAATACAACGTAAACAAACATGTGTAATACGAGTGGCGTAACAAGTGTCAACACCAGCAGACGACAACACCAACAAAACTGAAGATGGAGTTCGTGTCGCAGGAGGAGGAACTTGGTGAACCACACCCAAAGGATCGTTATAAAAACCCAGACTTCAGGGCAACAGGCATCACTCATCACTCGCTCTCGCCCGGATGGTCAACTCCTCTCCCTCAAACTCTTCTCGGTTGCCTGGACCGAAACAACCTCCTGCACATCCAGACGCCTGGACTGGTGTGCTTCCTATAACCGTTCTCGGTTACCTGGACCGGAACACAGTCTTTCTAGACTAATAACCAAAGACGCTTGGACTCGGAGCAACCTCCTTGTCCTCGATTCACCTGGAACCGGGGCATCCTTCATAGCACCCATCCGTTCATGGTGGTGCTACACCTCATTCCATATCTCTCTCACCCAAAACGAGAATTTATCAAATAGAAGGAGATTACGCTAGTTATGTTATAACTGAAAATACTTGTATACAGATTTGTACCGGGCGGTCTTTTTGTTAAACATTTGGGAATTTGTACACATTTATAATGAACTTAGTTATGAGCAGCTATCGTGTATTAATCTGCTCTACCCACACGGCAAATAATTAACCTCCCAAAGAGGGACATTAAGAGGGAACACTGCGATACACTACCCAGCTAAAAGCCATTCGAATTTGAATTTTGTTTATGGCAGTCAAGTATCTCAGGTTCAGGCCGAACTAAAAGCCGTCTGACAGTTCCCGTACCAGTAGTTTAGGTTTGAGTAAGTAGACATGATTTTAGATGTTCGAAATATCAACTAAAAATGATATTTAGTCATCCGTGCGTCAATTCACCTTAACACTGTTAGGAAGAATTGCATTTGTGAAAGTGGACGCCCCTGTCTTGAATTCACGTACTATCTCGACATTTGTTTGGAAGCACATTTCGTAAGGTCTCAATCAAAATGGTCACTTCGCTTATCGATCCGAGAACTTCGTAATAAGAAGAGTGCACGGAACATCCACTAAGTTATTTTATCAATTATGAATGATGTAATCCTGGTACGCACTACAGGAGAGCTTGACAAAGTAGAGCTTACTTAATTTCAAAATATACTATTTTTGCTGTAAAACCATAGTTGATGTAAATAATCCCTTTTATAGTAATTCAAATTTAATAGTAGGTATCTGACCATATTTTACGAAATTAAAGCTTACAAAAGCTAAAAGAAGTACAAAAAGGTAAATAAGAAAATCTAAAATTATTTGGAAGAGACCAGTTTTATTGGTAATTCATTCTAATCTATGAAAATTATCCGAAGCGTGAAGATCCAATCTCGTTGTAGTCTAAAATCAGTTTCCTACCTAACGAAATAGGAATAAGTTGTTTGATTTTCTTTGCAAGTAATGAATAATAATAATAATAATAAAAAGATTACTATTTACATACAGTTAATCGAGTTGTCATTATCTGGTTATGCACAAATCTCACTCTGAAAAGTATGGCAAACATAAACATACACACACACACACGCTTGCGCGCGCGCACTTATGCATATATGGTAAGAAAATGCATGACTCTATAATATAGTGTAGAAGTGAGTATGAATTACACTCCTCACTGACTTTAGATACCCCCCTTCGACTACATTCCTGGCATAGATCTACTCCCTGATTCTATGATCACAGAAAAAATTCTATTACTCAGAATATTGCCGTTTTACATATCTCTTGTGTTAGTTCATTACTTACTACACCGTTAAAATTTTTCAAACATTCCTGAGAAAAGCTAGGCAACCATAGCTGCCTGGGACTTTTCAGTAACTTTTGGGAGTTTTGGCTAATAAAACCATCCATCATACAGTTATCACACAGGAACGTTGAAAACAAAAGAAAAAACGAACAGAATCCTGAAGGAGATTTGAACACGAGTTCTTTTTTCAAATAAAAACAGTATAGAATGTTAGAAGTACATTGCCTGAATCCAGAAGACTTAAATTAATTTGATCCCAAGATTTACGCCACATTTTAATCATCTTTGTAATTGTCAATTAGTGTTCGGAATTCCTATTTCTATTAAAATAAGAACTTATCGAAATGGCGACAGAGAGCTCTTGATCAACTTTGCATGCTACAGCTACGATAAGAAACAATTTTCTCATTCTGCGCATGCGCAGAACTAAAAACTGAAAATATTGAGCTAATCATACGAAAAGTCTGAGTTTTTCTTCATTACAATGAAACAATATGAAATACTAAAAATTCTGCGGAACTCCTCTGAGAATTCTTAGCAAAGTTTACAAATTTTTAACAGTGTAGCTTATTAACTAATACTGTGTTCATTTTTTTTTTTTTTTGCTATACTGCAATTAGGAATTACAAAGAAAAATTGAATATAATGTAACATTAATAAAAGATCACATCCTTAATTTCATTCTTTGTAACCCTTATTCTGAAGTACGTGCGTCGTCATAATTAAATCAACAACCAAAATATTTACATTCTACAAAATAAATACAATTCGAATTCGAATTTACATTCTACAGTGAAATTCGTGTTTCACAGTATTGCATTCCGTTGGCTAGAGGATAAATTAATTTAAGAAATTCAAAAGATACTGGACCTTTGCAGAGCAATAGCGGCCTGGTCCCTCACCCCTCTAGTCCAACCCTGAAAGGCGGAATGAGTCATCAGTTCAAAAATAATTAAAATAACATTTCTTGATTCATAAAATATGCTAATCTCAGTACTTACTATTTACTAGTTAAGTAGGGTTGTGAACTTCGAAATGAACCTGAAGGAGCGCGAGGAGGCTAAGTCCTATTGCTAACCATCCTCACTAAGGTTAAAATTTGTTTCACCTCAGTTTCACCATGCAAATGCTGGAATGATACATAAATTAAGACCCTCGCTGACATGTCCCATCCTAGGTCCCTGAAAAGTGCTCGCCAAAGAAACGCCATCCCTCTAACATCCAATAGGCTTCGGGCACAGCCGCCTGTCTTGTCAATAGAAAATAAACTTTAAAATAATTAAGAATTATAAGGGTTCCTGAAGCTGATCCTAACCAGCTGAACAAACACTACATTTTTAGGATCGCAGTTTCTGCTTTCTTCTCCCTAAGTAGATGAATGTTACAAAATGCTTATCATTCCAACATTTATTACAATTTGTGTTCTAAAAGACATGGATTGAAAGTAGAACGATCGCTCGACTGATCAATATTTCGAAGCAAAGCTTATAGGAGTGATAAGTATGTTAACCTTCTCTGATTGCGACATCAACCTCATTGAAACAAACTGCTATTGATTTCATTCGAAGCAGCGACCTACTTTACGCAATTACACAAAAGGCCATCACGCAATATTCTTTTACCATCGATTCTTTGAGACCTTGGTAATAGGCCTATATGGGGGAAGTGTGTGCAAATTGATTAATAATTAACAGGTTAGTACACTTTAACATCATAAACTTTAATATTTCTGCCAGGAATTAAAGATGGAGAATAAGTCAAATCTTGCAAAACATTTCCATTACTCCATCAGCTTTTAAGCTTGAACTTATCTTGCAATTTGGGGTTATTCTAACGTTTTTCCTACTGATTCATTTTTTTCTGTTTCTAGTGCCTACTAATTGAATTTGTGAAGCCCTACCTCCACGCACCGTTCACTACATGTGCGCATCGCACAGGGTACGAAACTCTAAGAAATAATGGGGTTTAACTTTGTGGTGTTAACCTGCGCTAGTTTTTCTCGCAAAATGCGAAGGGCATTCCGCTTTTGCGAAAGAACTTCATGGCATTTTCGCAAAATTCTAAAGGAATCTATGAGAGAGAGCAAGATGCTTTCAAAACGTAAGACAGCGTACGTTCTTAGCCTTTATTGATGCAAGCATTTGGCCACACCACATGAAGTTCCTTTCTTCTTTCGCTCCCGCGGACTACTGCAAGTCAGCAGTGGTGGATTTGCCGCACACAATTCATTTTGTGTGTTTGTCAGGCCATTTTCTTTAATTTTTAAGGTGGTCATGCACTTGCAGAGCACTCTTTCTTTCAACAAGTTTTGATTTTATTACTTTTCCCACATCAGAAATGGTGACTTATCTATAGGGTTGCCAACTTTTGAAAATGGAAATACCGGACACCCTCCAGGAGTACGTATGCGATTAAGATTGTGACATCATCGCTCGTCAAAAAGGTGAACAACCTGAGCTTCCACCAGGATTTTCAGTTTGGGGGGTGTAAAATCAAAATTGGACAGGTGTAAGTGAAGTTTTGTACGGTTTCTATCGATTTTTTACAGCAAAACTGTCAAGGTTGAGGGGTGGGGTGTTGTCGAGACTTTGGGGGGTAAACACCACCCCACAGGGGGGTCTGGCGGAAAATTGATTACTTCACATACAGTAAATTGAGCGATTCGGATTTCGAATTTAATAACATTAGTTACTTTTGAAGCATTTATTAAACTTACCTATTCCAGTTTTGGTTGAGTCGGCACATATAATTTCTGTAGTCTACCATCAATAATACATCGTACTTTAAAACAGAAAAGCAAATATAATTGGCAATATAATTATGGCATGCACAAAATATTTACATAAAAAATAAGTCTTACCTACCAGCTTCGCTCTCCTCTACTCTCCATGGCTTGAAGAATCGAAAAATTATTAAATTTATATTCGAAAACTCCAAGATATATAGTCTCATTCTTGCTGCTTAAGAATCTTGCAATGAAATGCGAAATTAAAATTATTAAAAAGTAGCAAATGGGGCAGTTACGGGAGCGACAATGAAATTATTATCTGAGTTGACAAGTATTGGTGAGTAGTTCTAAATATCTGGGATGGGGAGAGAGAAAAAGAATAAAAAACAAGGGTTTGCTGCGTAATAAAACATCCTCTGTCTTGAGAAATCAATTAATACGATTGTATATGATGACAGATAGGCTTATTTTTCAAGTTTACACTTTATTTTCAAAGGAAAATGTATTTTTAGAAATCATTTAATGGCTAATAAAAAAGGCCAAAAATGGCAAGAGTTTCATAAAATAAGCTATATTTAAGACTATAAGCATTTCGTATATTTGTATGGCTAAATACCTCTCCAAATATGCTAGATTTAGCCAAAAATAGGCCAAATTGGCATCACTGCCACCATGCAAACGATAACATCACTGCGACGGAACAACAAAAATTAATTTGTTGTGAAATGGAATTGCGCTAGGGTCATGAGCAGCCGGTTGTCAAATGCGGTGGTTCATTTTAGAATCCAGATTCAACTAAATCTATTTTCCAAGGAATTAAAAAATAATATGAATAGAACAGAGAATAGGACTAGTAAGAGGAATAATTACCGGACATTTAACGTCCGGTTTTGAGGTCGTACCGTACACCAGACAAGGAGGTCAAAAACCGAACCGTCCGGTAAAATACCGGACGGTTGACAACCCTATCTATAATCCGCTTATTCTATGCTTCAGTGCTAGGTAGGACCGGCGGAAGGGAAAATATCACCCGGGAAATAATCCATATGCCGCCCCCTACAACCCCACTAGTATTACTGGGTTTCCATTTGGCGCCCCGCGAACACTGCGCTTGTGAAAATACCTCATCTCTACGCCCAGTCTATTCAATTTCAATGAAATTGAGAGAAAATACGTAACGTAATGTTATGTACTTCTTACGTAAGACTGCACCGTGTTATGATCTTCTGGAATATCTGTTGATTTCTCGTTGGTACTTCAATTTTCATTCTCTGGTTCTACATTTTAATTTCCATTATTGTATGTTTCATGAGTTCGAAAGAATTTCTTTAATGCTGCTGCCTGTTTCTCCCTTTTAGCTGCTAATTGTGCTCTTCATCTCCTGTATACATTTCCAGAAAGCTTCTTTTTCTCCGACATGTTAAGAAAGCAAATATTAACGCAATGATTCTGCTAGATTCAAAATTCAGGAGACAGACTCAAAACACGCACATCATGTACAGGTTCTACATGACTTGTGATTCGTAAGTTCCCTTTTACTGAGCACAAGACAGCTGACAGCACAGATAGGATATTGTTTAATTACCGATAGCTGCAGTATTCTTTTTAGTTGCCGATAACTGGATATTGTTTATTTCTATTGTTAAAATATAGAGCGACACAGCTTTGTCGCAAGGGGTGAAATTGTCGGCGGCTGCACGTGCGAAAGCGTGTTATTGTTGTTAAAAACTTCCAACTCTCATCAAACTATTATATGTACATACAGTAGCTTTATTGTCAACGAAAAATAAAAAAGGCAAATAAGGTGAAGAGATTTTCTTTATATGAAGTTTGAAAACAAATCTTATTATAAAACGGAAAAATGCGCCTTTTCACCATTGTTATTGGAGACTGTCAGTTATAAAGTTGTCAGCGTATCTTTGCCAAAAATTATCTACTGTAGTACCAATCGACCACGTTGAGAAACTTTCCAAGTTCCTAACTCAATTGTTACTGTTTAGTTTGCAATTATTCCATATAACGCAGAACTAAAATACTACGTATTGACGGTTTGAAGTTCATAACTCAAATTTGGGTTGCAGTAAAAAGGTATCAATCAAAATTGCAGACCTTCCCTTTCCCTTCCCCACTATCTCGTTTTCACGTCAGGGTGGAAATTAAACACCACCAAAAGGCAGAAAGTATGCTGTTTGTTTACTACCGGTCTTCCCTTTCCTTATCTTTCCTGTGAAAACAAATATAAAAAGGAGGGCGAAAATACATCTTATTTTCCTTCTTTTTGTAAAACAACAATAGAGGTTATTGCCATCAAGTGCTGCTAGGGTTGTCATTTTAAAAGACGTTTGCATTATGAATAGCCTTGGGCTAAGTTTGAGCTACGTACAGCTCTTAGGATTGGGAGTCTATTTGTGAGTGGATTTTGTCCGTAATCAACCTCAGGTGGGGAAGTGACTCATTCCTTCAATGCATCCGTGAAATTCTAGGAAAACCCTCTGCATAGTTCGTTTAAAAGTAAAACAAAAAGTTTTTTTTTTTCTGGAAAGAAAAGCATTCGTGTGTCACTACAGGCAATCGGATGGATGCACAGAATGACAGTAAATCAAGAACAAAAATTGCATTTCCGAATCCTGATTTTCCTTTAAAAAATAAATAAATAAAACTGTGACACTTCGAATTTGATATTTTCACTCCCAGTGCAAAAACAGGTAACCGCCACTCAGCATTGTACAGCCATGGACATAAAGATTGTCCCATGTCTATAGCTGAGATTTCTTCTTTCAAAAATAAATATATTGAAGCGTCGTATAAATTCACTGACTTGCAATGATAAGCAGAATTGCGTAACGTATTTGTGTGATAATATTGTCCTGATATATAGCCAAACAAGGGTAATATACAATACAATTAAATATTGCGTCGAAAAAGTTTAAAAATCCCACCAAGTTGTAAAGTTCCCTCATTTTTCCCCCGCAAGGGGATTATTTTGTAACAAGGAGAATTTTTAATTCTAGGCTTTGCTAACAAATTAAATACTTGGTTAATTTAATGAAGACATAGTTATTTACGACGTAGATGAGGTTCAATTGTATTAAAAATAAATTACCATATTTGTTTCTTTAAATAATGTAACTCAATTTCGGCTCCGTAAACCAAAACTGTTATAAATAAATGTCAAATGAGATACTTTTTCAAGAAGTTAGAAAACATATAATTTACTAATGACAATCACTGCCCTCTGTTAGTAACTGAATGAACTACATGATTTATCCAGTTATTTCTACTGGTATTTCAAATTTAAGTGTGCAATCAGGGCAGATATTAATAAATTGTTTTAATTTTAAATAACTTATAATAATTAAAAAAAAAACAGAATATATTTTATCTTGTCAGATTTGCGAAAACCGTTTTTCAAAACCTTGCGTTAAAAGAGAGAGTTTCCTTGAAACGTTTGTTCGATGGGTAATAAAATAAAGCTGTCATTTCATATACATTTCTAGAATGCAGCGTGATGGCAGTCTAGCGTATTAGTTTAGGGCAACGTTTCACAAACATTTGACATGTTGAGAAATGTGTCGGTGTAGATGCATTTTCGAACGACTTAAGACAGGGATTATTTAGGGGTGGGGGTGGTTCCGGACTCCTTCACTCGAAATTCGGATATTTTTAGTAGTATTAGTATAATTTTTGGCAAAATTATATGCATTTTACATAAATTCCACACACACACATACCTCGGGTCCTTACTGTGAAGGCGTTGGTTCTGCGTGAAACCATCTTCTACATATGTGCCTGCCTTAAGCAAGCGATTTTCAATGGCAGGTTCGGGAAAATATTTTACCAGTTCCAGGCAAAGAGCTGTTATTTATCTATTTTGCTGAATCTGGAAACATATTTTTAATTTTCTTTCAGCAACAAATACGTAGGTTAAAAAGATATTGTGGCAACGCTCGAACTCTTAATAAACTGTAAACTCACTATCAGTTCCCAACTATTGCAGAGCTCCATAGATCAGTGGCGCTGCAAGTTAATCTGGGGTTGGAAACAAGTCAACTTGATTGATGCCCGTTCACGATAACAATCGTCAGCTCACACTGCTACTGTTCACCGAATCGTTATTTGGAGCTCCGCCGGAAAGCTCAGTTGCCAAGGCAGATATTTTCTCGCTCATTCGCCGTAACCTATACCTAAAAATTGCTTCTTAGAATCTGATGAATCATGCTTAATAGCTATTACTGTCAAGCGAACAAATAAAGAGTTCTGAGACGACATTGCTGTTACGTCACCGATCACCATTGATGTCCTTCATTGATTAATCTTAACAAGCGATTCACTTGTGTCGGTGACCGGCAGGGGCACCGCTAGCCCCTCTCACGCCACCACTGCCAGAGATATCTAGTTAACTCCGTAACTCGAAAATTTGCCGTAATGACAACAAATGTGATGTGCCTACGAAGTTATCGTAACGATAAACGTATGGCGGCAAGCAAGCAGCGCTGCCAGTGTGTATTGATTTCCAAAAATCCCGCATTTGCGAATTGCTTAATTCTTGTACGTAAATATTTTTTCGACATAGAACTAGCTATTTTTGTAACACTACTAGTGTGTAGGAAATTATTTATTACTATTATTACTTGCATGTTGTGTAAACACAAATACATGATTTTCCATTGGTAAACAAAATGAATTAGTGGCAACAAAGGAACGTAGAAGTACTCTTCAAATTCATCAAGAACAGAAGCATGTATAATCAAGTGCAAGTTGTTACTATACAGAGTATCGTGCACTTTGCGATCCTTGGAATGTGAATCCTGCGCTTCACTATCAATCTATCTATTATATAGTCAGCGATATCTTAACCAGTTAAGTTCATTAACGATACGTGTATTACATCTTAACTGTGTATTCAGCAAAATCGCTCTGTCTCTTGGTTGTCTGAGGTCCCGCAAAGCTAACCTAAAGTAACAGTTTCCATTCTGAGAACCAGCTTTGAAAAATTCCCCGACAAGAAGCAATAGTATCTCATATAGAAGGAGCAATTAATGCAGAAAACATTAAATAAAGAGAACAATCACGGACGGAAGTAAAAATGGGAAAATATTACCTGATTTTAAATAACTCGCTTTCTCTCTCTGCCGCTTGCTCGGCATGAATTCGTATCAGTGCGTGGATTTATATTACTTTCTGTGCGAAGTTAGTTTACCACATCAATATGTATGTGAAAGTGAAAAAGATTTCTAATATTTCCCAAATTGAATTAGGAGTCGCCGTAGCTCAGCGCGTCTGACTGCGAATCGGGCGGCCCGCGTTCAAATCTCGGCCAGGAAGCTAGAGGCTTTTCTCGCACGGATCCACCTATAAATGTGACTTCCAAAGTGATCTTGTTATTTCTGGGCACCTTGGGTGGTAATGTGAGTGAATAGTAATGCTCGCTGCCTTCTAATCAAGGGGCCGGGGTTCGATTCCGGGTAGGGGCATAAATTGTTCGGAGCCACGTTCCGCCACCTTTTCTTTCGCCGTCTTTCGTACGTCATATTTTTCCTATGGAAGTCAATGGCAAACCACCATTGGTTCACAATACCGATTGTCACAGTCGCTTGTTAATGGGACTTAGTCTAGTGAATGATTAGACAACAAATCAAATCAATTAGACTAAGAACCCCGCCTTACTTCATGTCGTGGATCGAGAATATTCGGAGCCCTACCTTCACATGCCCCATGTGCCTTTAACCACGCGTACGCATCGGACAGGGGATACCTTTGCATTTAGCCAAAATGCTTCTTAAATTCTAGTTGCTAGCTCCTAAAATGAAACTAGTAACTTAACCTAATTTGGCCTAACCAGAAATATGCAACAAGTTTCTTCCATATATCTGGTGTAGTAAAAAGTAATCCATTATTTTGCCAATAGATGGCTTCAGTGATCTGTATCTCGCGTTGTATAAGTCCGATCGGGTTCAACGAGATGGCGTTCAAACGATGAGATTGCGT
>JAGDQP010021092.1:0-32253 GCA_022664845.1 Lepisma saccharinum | reverse complement strand
TGGAAATGAGGTTATAATGGCATTTTAATACTCTGTTATAGGTAATTTCCACGTGCCATTTAGTAAAAGAAGGGGCCAATCACCTGAGTCAGGTGTTATTGACACATCAAGATGCCGAGAACAATCCAAAACATAGAAATTATAAGTTTATGTTCCTTTCTCCTTGAAAATAGATTTTTGGACTATGTTGGTTTTCCCCCTTGTACCCTTAATATTAGTTTTATCTCACTGGTTTAATAGCTTTGAAAGATGATTTTGAATTTGTTTATGGGCTTGAAGCAACTTCCAAATATGAGTTGTTCTTTCTGAGATCTTTTATGTTAAATACCAAGTTTTAAAATCTTTATAATTAATCTCTTTCTTTAAAAGAAAGGACTAGTAGATATCCTTCTGTTCTACACTGACACACATGAATGATTTCCCAATTTTCGCAAAAAAAATTAGTTTCCAACATCCGCTTCCAATACCTTTTCGTTCATAAAATCCAAGTATAACAAACAGAAATATATATTTTTAGCGCCTTCTCCAATTGAAACTTCTTCTAAATCTTGAAACTTCGATCGTAAACGTTTTGTTTTTCCGGTATACAGGCAGTTCTTGGAAACAAACAGCAAAACATTTACGCTCGTGAAGTTTCAAAATTTTGGCACAAATGTATTTTATTTATAATATACTGTGGACATTTTCTTAGGGCGCTTACCATTTTGTTCCTCCGAGGTGTTCAATTCTTATTGCTACTTTATTTTTGTTCTGCCCATCCATGTGTAGAGCACCGAAGCGTATAATCGAAAGGAGAGAGAATAAACCTGACCTGAAATTTGGAACTGGTTGTTCTCAATTCGGGTCGCGCGTCAGACTTTGTTTAACGTTTTCTTTCACTATACGGACTAGGTCTATATCGCAGGCTAGCACGTTAAAGAAAATTTGGGAGAAGATAATTTAGCTTCTCCTCCTCGATTTACTGGCCGGTTTTTTTTCTGTTGGGGGTCACTCGACGTCGATTCAACACACCTTCTCTACCACAAAATGTCAGATTTCAAATATCGGGATGGTACCTCAAATTTAGGCTCTGAACTACTTTTTCTTGCACCCTATCCCCTACAATATACCAGCCTGAGCTATAGATGGCCAACACTAAAGCTATAAGTACAATTCAGATTCTTAATATGTACCATAAGTGCCTTTCCTCCGAAGGCGTAAGACGAAATTTTTTTTATCTCGCGATCCCATTATCGTCTCAAATTATTATTTTCATGGTAGCTGTAACGAAGTATGACCAACGTATAAGATTTTTTTTTCTTTTAAATTTTTGCGATGTCTGATTTTGAGCACTAACCCGTGATGTCTAATAAGAAAATTTTGTAAATTAACAACACGCAAAACTTGACTCTTTTTCTGGGTTTTGAACGCCAATAGAACAAAAACCACTGCATCAAAAAGTATAAAAAATGGTAAATATATTTGCCTATAAAAAAAAGGTAATTACACAATATTACAAAAATACGAGATTTGGTTTCCAAAATTTAGATTTTGTGTTCTATACTTTCAGCTTAGCTACGACATATGAAAAAAAACCGCAATACCTGGTGTTTCTTTCCATGAAAACATTTGGATACTACAGCATCGCTGAGCAGAAATTTAGTTTGATATTCCAAAATAAGTTAGATATTTATGTATTTACATCTTCAGAACTTACGCAACCTAACCGCAAAGTCAATAACGCACATACGAAAATATATAGGTTGGGTTAGGTAAGATTCCAGAACAATTTTAACGCACAGGTTGGCTTACGGTAAGTTAGGATAACGAAAGAATTTCGAACTATTGTACCCAAAAAACATTGCATTAAGTACGGTCGAGAAGCTTAATATCTGAACGATAAATGACGAAAATATTAAACATAAATTTCATGCAATAAAACAACACCAATTTCTAGACAGTCAATCAAAATATTGGGTGAGAATAGAACGTTCACTTCTAAACATAACGCAAACGAACAGAGTGCAAGGTGAGAATTCTAGGTTTAAAAACATGGTTTCCATACTGCAAATTTTACGATCAGAATATATTATATTTGTGAATCCCATCTGGATTTGAGAGAAGGAAATTTTGAGACCTTAACCACTACATACCTGCAGTCAGAGTAACTGACCCCTAGCCAGCTAAATTACTCGTACATATTCATAGCACATATTTGACAATAAGACCACTCAAACTGCATGCTGAAGAAAACACTTTACTTAACCACGCACACACAAAAAGGGGGTTTCAGGACCCACAATGAAATTATATTTTATTAAAAAGACTGAGAAAACAACCACTGACACTTCACATAAAGCACACCAGAACGAAGAAAATACTTTCGCACACGAAACGTCTTCAAACAAACCATTATTCACATCCTCCTTGTCTGCTTCCAATCAAATCCATTCACCGCTACCAAAACTGCAGATAATATGAGTTAATCATTGCAACACTCCTTGCTGCAGTCTCAGAATATCAGCTACGATCGGCTTTCAATAGTATAGAGGTTACTACTTTGCATATTATCATTAATTATACTAGATTGCATTAATTTCCAATTTTATATGTAATTTGCACGCAGCCATTATTTTCACCAACCTTCGTTAGTGACGACAATGTTGAATTAACTCTATCGACCGTTAGCCAATCAGAAGCGAGAAACTAAACCGAAGGTAAAAGAAGAAAAGTAGGCGTGGCCTATACCTAACCTCCAAAACGAATTTAGCTCAACAATCAAAATTAAAGATGATTTATTGAAAGCAAAACGAAAGTAAAATTGATGAAGAACGAAAGACAATGAAATGTCCAAAGAAATATAAAGCAATAAAAGAAGAGTAGACATAAATAGAAAACCCGGGAAAGCAGCAATGAAAGAGATAATCGAATTAGTCGGGTCCTTTCACATCTGGACAAATGGAAAGCCTTTTGATCTGTACCGACATCAACTTAAGAGAAATATTATCTTCATCTCTGAACTGACAGAGCGACAAAATAAAAGATTGAAAAAGAAAACCGCCTCAAAAGAAAAAGAGAAAGTAAGATATGTAGAGATCATCCGACTGTACGGGTTCGCTACACTTTCTTTGGTTGGACTGGGTTGAATTGAAATTACTGGTCTCTCACCAGGTGGCGTATAGGGGAATGCGGATCATATATCAGTAGCCCTTTTTCATAACGGTCCTTGTCTTTAATAATTTAAAATAGAGATTTTGGTCAATTTCATTCCATTATTTTTTAACACATTTCTAAGGTTTCACAATACCATAACATCGGAAAAATAATTTAAATTTTATAAGTACAAGTAAAGTACAGAAACTAAACGTAGTTTGCTAAACTTTACCTTTAACAAACGTAAAGGTACAAGTTTGTATACATTTAACTCTTCCAACTCCGTTTGGATCCAAGCAAAATTTTGTTAATCTCAATTTTCTCTCACTGCTTGTAAGATACTAATAATTTCAATATTTTCCCAGCTTTGAAAATTAAGAAGTGTATAAAAATATTTCTGTAGATTTTCCATCATTTATTAGACAAGGATTGTTTTGGAAATGGATTCCTCATACATGAGGTACCGCAGATATTCTGGGATGCACCAAAACTGCTGCCTTGCAGTTAATAGATGGATTTACAACGGTTAAGTGATGGTAGCTCTGAAAAAATATCATGGTGAAAAGCAGCAGCTTGAGTATTACCACACTAATGTTGGAGATGAATGACATCGGTGAGACTCAAAGATGGACACAGGACAACATCTTGAATGCCTTTACTGCAAAGTCGTAGAGCTGACAACTCTACACAGTTAAACCATGTCAAGAAAAGTGAAAATGGTTTATGGGTTCCACTTGGGTAAAATCTTCAGGAGGTAAACTATACCGCCATTAAGTTATCCTTCAAGTGACTCCAAGAACAGGATGATAAAGAGATTGGAATAGGAACGTGAAACGTACAAACGTTATACAAAACGGACTCTCTTCAAACGGCGTCTACTTGACACTGGGCAATACGGGATGGACATACTAGCGATACAAGAAGTGTAGTGGGAGGGTCAAGATAGCATTAGACAGGATAAATAAATTTTTTTCCTACAGGGGAACTCATTCACGCCACTTTTGGAACAGGATTTCTAATTAAGAACAGTATATTTTCCGAGGTTCACAATATAATTTTCGTGAAGGAAAGGGTATCCTCCGTTAAGATACTCGATTGTGCAATGTTCATGTCTAACGACAAGGACGAGTTAGATATGTTGTTTGACCTGTTACTGAAGTATATATAATGCTAAAATTGTGTTGGGGTAGTTCAACGCAAAACTAGGTGGCGAAAAGAAGTTTCACACCTACTATAGGCAAATATCAAGAGTTCACCAATCCAGCAACAACAATGGCGTTAGATCGATAACAATTAAAAAGTACAGGTTAAAAACAGATGGATGTCCAGTTTCTGGCGAAATTGAGATCTTCACACCATGATATTTTATTTCCATTCAACACATCATAAGATGGGTACCGAGAAATACCAGGTTAAAATTTCCAGGAAACAAAGACGTATACTATGTGCATCTCGAACAGCAAAAGAATGGGGGCATGCTTATCGCAAAGAGTGAAAGAATGGGACTTGTTCATGTCCGACAGCTAAAGAATGGGTGAATGTTCCTACAGTTACATTGACATTCATGTTTTGGCATGGAAACCATATTGAAATTATTCCATTGTTGACAATCGGCTGCAATAATAAAATAATTTTAGTTTCCAGAAAGGGACTAAACAGAATATCATAATTTCAGTCATTGGTTGCAATTTACGAGACGCGAGACGTCATTCTACGGACAGTGACTACAAAATTCCTAACGACTTCAGTTAGGCGTTTTGAGGATTCATAAAGACTATACAACCAATGATCAACTTAGAAAAAGTATTATCATTCTGTTAACTAACAAACAAAAATACCACACAGGAATAATATTAAAAAGGATATCTTCCATGCAATAAGATATTCCCAGTGGATGAAGACAGTTGCGGAATCAGGATTTTGTTGAGGGGATGGGGTAAGTGGGATAAACCGGGGACATTTTCGATATATGACCGCTAAGTTATTTTTTTTTTCAAGTATAAATTTATTATCATCCCCTCCTATTGCTGGAATATGAAACCAGTGTTCCCCCAAATTCATATTTATAGATATATTAGATGCAAATCGAAGCTTTTCTTAGCTACATTATCGAAATAATGCTATATAAATAAATTAGTTTCCCTTGATTGGGGAGAGGAGGGGAGGAATCCACCACTGGGTGAATGGCAACGCTTGCTGTTTTGGAATCAAGGGTCTGGTGTTCAATCAATATCCGGTAGAGACGCAAGTGATTCGTAGTCATCTTTAAACTGTATATCCCATCCTTACGAGGTAAATACGGAAATGGTACATCAAACAAAGCCCAAGTAGTTCACATCATATATCTAGTCACATACAGAGGGAGGACGTTTGGCAACGCAACGCAGCGCTTGTCGGCTCGAGTTCACGTTTGATTCACCTATCCCCGCCAGCCAAGCGAGCCGTGGTTCTCCAGTGACTTTAAGTCAGACGTTAAGTTTTAATTTTAAAGTATTTTAATTCACATATTTGAACACCAGGACATGTCGGACGTATTGAAGAGCCAAGTTTTTATTAGTATATGCAAAATTCGTGGAAAGAAATACAAAATATTTTCAGTACTAAACCGCAAGGCGCTGTCATGAGAAACACACGGCCCGAATGGCGTGCGGGAACAAGTGAGTCAAGCGTGAGCTCGGCCGACCAGTGCTGCATTGCGTTACCAAACGTCCTCGCTGTATTAGTGGTTGTAGCTATAAATTATTGATGCTAACTGTAGGGTTTAAACTGATTGGCTGTGAAAGTGCCCGACGATTGAAATTACATGGAGATTTCTTCTTTAAACCTCACGTTCAGCAATATTAAACAATAATGTTGGCTCATTTTATTTCCTTTATAAAGTGCATCGATTTCAAGTAAATGCGAAGTGTGCGTTTGTAGTTATGGCGTTGTTAAGACGTGTTAAATTGGGCGATATTTCAACTTTAAAGGAGTGTTTTCTCCGTAACCCTCATTTCCGTCGACTGAAATACAATTATTAGGGAATATAGGGACTACGTAAATGTACGTAGTCATACAAGAGTAAATAAATGTTAGATGATGGATACGAACAGCTAATAAATAGGTTGGGAAATAGGAAGAATCTATAATAAAATTATTGAATGAACGCATTAGTGAATTTACATAGCAACTGGAAGAGATGCAATAAATATGATTGCGAGTCCACAACTGATAACGGTACTAATAATATTAAAGTATCTGAGGGACATTAAAACCATAAAGACTTAGAGTAAGCTTTAAAGACTTGAAAAAAGTATGTAAAAATGAAATGAGGTGATGCGTTAGATTCAGTGATTACGCCAGACCCCACTGTAGGGGGGTTTACCCCCCCAAAGTTCGACATTCCCCAGAAACTTTAAAATTTTAGCTGTGAAAACTCGATAGAAACCGTACAAAACTTCACTTACACCCCTCCCAATTTTGAACTCTACACTCCTCCAAACTGAAAATCCTGGCAGAAACCCTGGTTATAGATTCCACAAAATGTTAAAGACTGTAGTTCTAAAATACTTACATCACAGAAGGACAATCCAAGACGATCCAGATGGACACTATGAATTCACAGGCGAACACTTAATGAATCTTACAAATAATCACGCATGGACACGAAAGTTAATTCAACTGAAATGTTACGTACTGACTCAGGGCATGACAGAACTGAATATTTTTTCTTCTAACGAACAATGATACAGACAGATTATATTACTAGACACTGGTGAGTCAGATTGGAATAACACAAAGTTCAACTTTAGTCATTATTATGTAGAAAAACACAGAGCTGCAAAGTCACAAACGAAAAGTCTTGTTTTCAATCCATAAAAAACTTGAAGACATAAAAAAAAGTTCAAACTAATAATACTTGTGGTGCGAATATAAAATCAATAATGGAATCGTGGAAAGCTTAATAAGTTAAAGTGTACAAAATGTGTTGATAATGCTTGTAAATGATAGGGAAAAAATTAATAGAATTATGGCAATAAAAATCAGAGTTAGCAACACTGAACAAGAGAGGTGGTTGTCAACGCCAACACATAATACTGATGTGCCTATATGTGCCCTTGGGTTTTTTTGTGGTTTGAACACAGCAAGTTAGACAGGCGAGGTCAGTATAAACAGATGGGAAGAAAATTCGTTCATACATTCTTGGAACTTAACTTTAACACGAAAATGTATTTTCATTTCCTTTTTCCTCAACACGACTCGATTAGAACTGATGCAATAGGTCATCGTGAAAATTTAATGGAAGAGAATGAATTTCACGCAGTAAACAGTGCTGTAAAATATTCTGTAGTTTAAAATAATGCATAAACAGGTAAAATTATCGAGACGAGTAACATAAATAATTTTACATGTTTGGGCAATTATGTAATGGGTACTTAATAACCAGACTTTCATTTTTTATTAGCCATTATACAGAGTGATTCAAATTTCCTGTGAGAATTGTAAATTCTTATTAAACCGAACGCTGCCCGAAGTAAGATTTCCGAATTTCGATATCGCTGATAAATCGAAAAGCGAACAAAACACCGAAAATAGAAATATCGAATATTTCATATTGAAAAAAATGTTCGGAACCGAAAATCGTTCATATCAAAATATCATTCAAGATTTGAAATCCTTCATATACTGATTTCTTTGAAATATCACTGGAGATCAAGATATGTTCATATTGGAGAGTAGTTACGGTGCAGCCGTATCTCAGTTGTAGAGAATTGCCTTAGTATTACAAAGGTCATGGAAGAAATCCCAGTGGCCGATCAAACTGACAGTTTGTCTAATCAGAGTCACAGTAGTTAGATGCCTTAGTCATAGTTACCAGGCATATGCCGGAATGGAACTTACAATGGCTGACAACCTTCCAACATCCGTCCCGCCTTCTTATCCAGACCTGAGCTTGAGTTGACAGAAGGCCATAAATAAATTCAAAATTCTTTGAATAGTTGGAAATGTTGTACCTATTCACACACACACAAAAAAAGGACCGAAGTGTTTATGCAAGCCAATTCTCTTGATGTTCTGTCGATATGTGAGAAGATAATAAATATATACCGTACATAAAAATGTCATAGTGCATGTTCTTCCCCATCTCTTACCTCATCTACATGGTTTTATTCTAGGTGCTTAGTGTGAAACAAACCTTGTAGTTCTCTGAGCTACTGCCTTAATTCTTTAAAATGCAAAAACGAACTTGGATTTTTCCAAAGCATTTGATTCAGTAAATCACAACCTCCTTATTCACAAAATAACAAGATTCAATATTGGTTCCTTGGAAGCTCTACTCCCCTTGTATTTATGCAATAAAGAACTGAGAGTTATCATATCTGGGTTCAACTCAAGCTAGCTTCCGGATCTTTCTGGTGTTCCTCAGGGCAGTTTCTTGGGTCCTCTTTGCTTCGTCAACTGATGCAATTTGTCAATGTACAATTACTGAATTGCCAGTTAAGTCACAATTATGGTACAATAAGGAGTTTGTATTAAGAAGCCAAGTATTACTGTTTGAGAAATTCCACAACGTACAGGGATTAGAGTGTATTGCCGCTTCAAAAGTTGCTATCTACTCATTACAGGCATTCTTAATTTCTCGCTTGAGTTCAGTTCTTAATTTAAAAAACTCACTCGTTCGTCCGTCTGTCAGTGTCCAGAAATTAAATCTCAGGAACTACAAGATCTGGGTCGCCAGAACTGTCTTAATTGATGCTGTTGTTCCGTGTTGCCAGTCCATTTTCTAAAGAAAATTGTTCAGTTTCCGTCCATTCAGTTAAACCTATCTGCGCCAAACTTGGCATGAACATAATTCGACACAATACAAAAACAGTGAGGTAGTGTAGGTTGCCAATCAACCCACTTATCGTGTTGCCAGCCTGCTTTTTATAAAATTATCTTTGTTTTCAAACTGCTTGCATAATTTAAGGAATAGTAGCACAAAACTTGGTATAAATATTCTTTGATCCAAAAGGAATATACTGCTGATGTTCCCGCTACCCAGGAAACCCGTTTTTCAGTGTTAGCGGGAAAATATACAAAAATATACATTGTCTAGTCCACCTGCGCCCCAACCTCACGAAGATCCTGGTTCCACCACTGTATTGAGGACTGAAGTTAGAGTTCGAATCGAGTCACAGTCAAGTAAGTCGGTTTGGAATTAGGTTAGTACGAATCGAACAGTGGCGTAACTGGAGGCTTTGAAGGCCATTTACAAAGCCTCTCTTTTCTGTGGTATTCAAGATCTCATTCTCTATATAATATACGATGCACACTGGTCCTCCACTATATGAAAACCAAGAAGAATTCTTTAATATCAAATGCTTATTTAACAAAACTCCACATGGGACGAGCAGGGATCGAATTTGGGATCTCAAGCACCAGACGTGTACGCTCTATCACTGAGGCACCGCGGTCTCAGTAAGTTCATCTATGTGTGAGATAATTTGTTTTTTTCTTTTTTCTTTATATCACAGCTATATTAGATCTATTCATCCACTTTTTCTTCTCTCAAAAATTGCAAATAACACATTTTTATTGCAAGCTAGTAATATTTTCCACCTTGATAACAAAGCTATAGCGCTTCTATTCCCGCTCATAGTGTTCGTTCGTCGGTGTCCAGAAATTAAATTTCAGGAACTACAAAGTGTAGATAGATGCTTGAGGTGCTGTTCAAAAGGTCTCTACCTCAGAGTCCCTGGATCTGTCCTGATTGGTGCAATAGTTCAATGTTGCCAGTCCATTTTCTAAAAATCAATTGTACAAATTACTTCCATTCAGTTAGACCTAGCTGCGCCAAACATCGCATTAACATTATTCGACACAATACACTGAGAGGGCCTAGGAGGCCAAGTAACTCACTTACCAGCGTTGCCAAATTATGTAACAACGCTTGGTAAACCAATCATGTTACTCACATAAATAATGTAATATTATTATGCTAATTTTTAAAAATTATTTTTTTGTTATATTTTAGGTTATAGGTAATGATCTGGCCAGATCCATATTTAGTGTACATATAAAATGGTTGTAAATAGATATGTGTGTATGTCACCTCTTATTGATTATTGTCATTTACATGTTTGTTAATTTCCTGTATTATGTTTTGTACTTGTATTTTTATTCCATGTGTTTCATATGCTTTCTATTCTTTTAGCTTTAGTTTCAAAAAACGAGGGAACTTCGTTGCTGTGTACTGAACTCTGGAGCGCGGTAAGAAAGTGTGGGAAGCTTCAGCCAATCCGAGACGACTTTTTAAATTTGGTCCAAGCTCTCGTTGTTTAAACAAAGGGGGGTAGGCACCGTATAATGGGAGCGCGTCTCGCTGAGACCACACGTAATAACTGACTGACCACTGCAACACTTCGAGGCCCTGCAGCTGCGATGACCAAGGGTAAGCTCTTAGGTTCCTTCGGGACTTGTATTTTATATCTTTGAAAATTCAAGAGAGCAAGTAATAAGTTCGGTACACAGGTTTCACTTCTACTTTCAAATCTATCACTTTAAATGATCTTATAAATCTGAATGCGATTTTTTTTTTTTTTTTTTGGAAGTCAGAGGGACGTGATACTCTGTTTCCATTCGAAAGATAGGGACTTATAAATCTGAACCATTGGAAAGGGAAGAGAGAGCAGAACTTCTCTCGTCAGTACTTTTTATTTGAATTAAATAAAATCCCCATGGGAGGGACACGGCAGCGGTCGTTTGCTAACAATGTGTATTTTCCATTCAAGGCGCACGGTAACTTTATGTAAATTCAAGCTTTGCTCAAGTAAGTAAATCTGCTTCTACAGCGGAATTGCTACCGGAAATACAAATTAGTCAAGATTCCCAGTTCTGAGTGTGAATGTATGTGTGATGATGTGTGAAACCTTGTATCAGTTAATTAGAGAATCACGTATGAAAAGCTCAGGCTTGTCATGAGGTCTCGTTTTCTTCTTCCTCTCTAAATGTTGCTTTTCTCGCTACTTCTCGAGAGGGCATGAGTTGTTATCCGACATAGCCAAGGGAACAAGTTTCAATATGTTGTTAAAGTATTGGATAGATTAATTATACTCCACATGGAAGGGAGAATGGCATGGGAGTCCAGGTTGAGTTTTCTTGGAAATGCAACCGCCTTTTGAGATAGGAAATAGAGCCGAAGAAATTACAGGTGAAGTCAGTACCCCACGTTTAATTCAATCTTTTTTTATCACTTGTTCCCGAGAGAAAAATAAATTAACGTCCGAGAGTGTAAATTGAGTGTGTGCTGAATTCCTGCCAAAACTATGAAGTATCTCTTTCTAAACCATTTAAGTAAAGATAGGGGGGGGGGGAATATTAGAGAAATATTCAAAATAGAGAAGCACAAATTCTTATTAAATAAAGTAACAGCTTCCAAGTTCAATTTATGTATTTTCCTTCTGCCTTTAAGATACCAGGTGTAAAAGGTTCACAGAGAAATAATTTCTCTGGATGTTACATGACGTAAGTGTGGTGATTCAAGCCGTTAGGTATCTGCGAATACTTAACAACCATCCTTTTAAATTTCTATTCTTCTTCATATGCAAGGAGTGGCGCTCGAAAGGCAAAGTTCAGCTGCAACCACACCTGCTATAAGATAGAGAACGTCTTTGTAACATTTATTTCTCTGAAATTATCTTTCTTTTTAGTTGTGTCCATTATTTTAGCCATAGCAATACCAAACTATTGAGGATGTTCCCGCTCTCAAGGAACCCCGTTGTGGTACACGTAAATGTCTTTACTATAATATAAAATGACCATATTGTTTTTAAAACCTACGCATTTCGAGACAGAGTACCTTAATTACATTTTACTTGAGAGACATTCTTTAGAAGGTGATATTTATTTCTGACTTTAAAAATAAAATAATGCATAACTGCTTCAAACCTTCAAAATTATTGATAGTCGTATCTGTCCACATCCGCCATGTATTTCAACATGCCTGTTATGTATTTTTTTTGTTCCCCTGCTAACAGAGCTATTTCGGGCTGCACTATTTATGAATATTTTTCCATTGAATTAAAATTAAATTAATTATTATAGATTTTAGGCGTTTTTGGACCACGTCGCGATAGGGGGGTGGGTGAAAGAATGAGGAAAGGTAGTTGGCCAGGGCATAGTTTTCGAAGGTACCATCACAGTATTTTCCTGGTGTGACTGAGGAAACCCCTGCAAAATATTCAATCAAAATAGCCTGCCAGCTCTGGGCGCGAACTCAGGACCTCCCGAATGCTAAGACAACTCTCTACCATTGAGACACGGCCGCCCGATATCACTGTTTTCAGAATAAAAATTATAAAAAATACGCGTAATTAATATATAGCTTGTCATTTTATTACTTATTTACTATTAACTACTTGACATTACAACACTATATCAGAGCTGGAACCGGGTAACTTTTGGTGTTCCGACCTGACCCGGTAGGAAACTTGATCGAATGACCTCATCGACTCGGCATGGGAAATATAATTAACTGGAAATTTCGGCGTCGTATTTTTCGTGTTCTGGAGAGTAACATCTTCGGTCCTGTCCACCTCTGAAAGAAACTGTGTTCAAATGTAAGGAAACAATTAAAAACTCTGCTTTGTCCTCCGGGTTACTGGGTCTAAATCGAATCAGATCAGGTCTGAAGCCTAGATCCGGTGACCCGTTCTAAATCTTGACCAGATTGATCCGGTGACCAGGTTCAGCTCTGCACTGTATTTGTTCAACCAAAGATATATCTACCACTTCCACGAAATAGTGTCGTACCACTGTCGCCCTTCGCCTCATTGATGGGGGGGAGTTAGGCAGGGATGATTGTAACTGAGGTCGGATTCTAATATGTCGCGAGAGGATTAACGAAGGTAAGTGGCGATGCGTGCTATTGTTTGCCCCGGTGCGCAACACACACTTTCTTAAGTTATTTAATTTTAAAATTAAATCACTCTAAATTATAGAATATCTAATAATATTCTAACCGTCGGAGTTCAAAAAGCTATAGCCTCCTTTTAGGAAGAGAAAAAACTTCACAAGTCCAGACTTTAATCTTGGTGTTGTAATTCATGCGCACCCCTTTAACGCCTATCTCGCTACATAGCCTTCCCCTCCATTAGATGTTGTACTGAAATTTCTTATACAATTAGGACAAGAAATGAGAAGTTGCACGACAAAAGGAGAACGTTTCTGCTCATTCCTCCCCTCCTTACCTTTGGATTGCTTCCACAAGGTGGCATTTGTGGCGCGCAAGCGACAAGACCTCCTCCCACGCTGCAGAATGTCGTCTGCTAGTTCCCTTCATTTACTCGCAGTTTCTCTCTCTCTTTATGTGTGTGTGTGTGTGTGTTTGAGCGTGTATATGTTCCTTCATGCTGTCAACAGCCGTGTTACCACAGAATGCTAAATCTCGTGCGCGACATTCTGGATATTGGAGTGACTCCTTATTGTAAGAAGATAGACGCCAGAGAAAATCGTATGCCCACCTCCAGTCTAATCCAATGTGGACCAAACTTTCAGTCCAAACTCAAGTTTATACTCTTCTTACCGCTGTGCGACCCGTTTTTTACTTACGTTTTGAATCCTGAGTTATTCATATAATAGTATACACGTACTCTGTATGTAATAGAAAATACTGCAAATAATATTTAAGTTTTTTTTTTTTTGCAAGAATTAAGACATGAATAAAAAAGGGCCACACAGTGATATCAAGCGCAAACAGCTGAGTAAGAACTGAAAATTTATTCCGTATTGGTTTAGACTGAAAGTGGACAAATGAGATTAAGTTTCCTCTCCTCTTCCTGTCTTTATATGTTCATGAAATTTTTGGTAGCATCAGCAGTCAGTCCAGAATCGCTTTTAGACAGAGGTCATTGCGGGTGACTCATGTTACTTTAATCGCGAAATCATAATTTTAAAGCTGAGGTATTGTATCGTCCTATTTTAAATACTGTGTATATACATTGTTACGCTCATGAAGTGAATCTATTGATGAGGAAAGCTGCTTTTATAAATATTTTTTTTTTCAAATTTGCAAGGCGTGTGTACTTCTTTTCTCGTAGTCCCCAATTAAAAATATTCCAAAAACTAATAGCACTATCAAAAATGTAAGTTCATAGCACACTAGAGCTTACAAATTAGCATGAAATACGATGGACTGCGATATTGAGTAGTTGGATGTGGACGTTTTCTCGACGAAGACCATTTGCTCAATTGTTGTGAGGAATGATACGTTTTATTTTCGTACTGTGTATTGGATAAAGAGTGTATTATATACAGTGTTATAAAACTATTTAGCAATTCTGACGAAACATGTCTGGCATTTCAGTCCTACTCGAGGTACACTTGCTTAGGGACTTTTCTCCATTCTAATGCTGGCAACCAACCACCCCCACGAAATTCACCTGATCATTTAGTACTGAAAATTAGAATTATAACCAGATATTACTTTTGCATTGGAATGTAACTTAGAAGACCTACACCCTACACAGGATCCTGGTGAGATCCAGGGGTCAAAGCCCCATATCTATTACCAACGACAACTGTTAACGAGAGGTGTTGGCGCGCTACAACGCATCTCCACTGAACGTCCTACCGTCTTCTATTATATTTCGGTTGGGGGATTGTGCAAGCGAATATATACACTGAATTCAGGAGTCTAGTGGAGCCAGGGCTCCGCTCCGCTACTATTTAGAACTTCAGGGAACTCCCTGTATCTTTGTGTTGCTTAATTTGTTATTTATCAACAGAGTTATATTTACCTAGAAAGTATCTACAAAAGGCATTAACAGACACTACATCAGGACGTGTGGTAGGGAATTTTGCCAGATATTTAAAGAGACTAATCAAACCTGCTTTTGTGACTAAGACTTTTATGACGCGGTTGAGTATTCTTGTAGTAGGAGTGGCATTAATGTTATATTTATGGTACTGCAAACGTACGTATACATTAGTATACGTGATACGTGCCATACGCATACTCTTAAACGCTATTTCTGAATTAAGAGCCACCGTACTAGTTTCCCCTAAAGTACTCCACAGAATGTCTTCACATTCTAACAACTCAGCAACTGCCACAATACGTTCGGGTGTGGGTGGCATTATTATACATAAACAGGTGTGTGTGAATCGCTGTTTAAAATAAATGATTATGAGTAACGTTAGTTCACTAGAGAAGCCTCCACTGGTTACTTATCTCCTCCCAGTATCTGAAGTATCATGCGTCGAACAATAGTTATGCCCCTCTACGCATGAACACAGGACTTACTATCGCTCTCGGGTGTTTGCGGCGCAATACCATATACATACTTCACACACTAAAGTAGATGATGCCCGGAATCTCTGGAGTAGAGTTTCGTATTAAAAGGTATTTAGAATTTTATATTGTAAGTGTAAAAAAAAAACCTCAATTCACTAAGATTCAGCTATTCTAACTCATGTACTCTATCAACCTCTATGCAATTCACGACGTCACAAAGTCCACCAAGTTCCAGGTTGAATAACACTCCCTTGTAGAACATACTGACTTGGTACATTCAAAGCGAGTCTGAGTTTAATTTTCTTATTATGTAATTTTAATTAGTCAGAAGGTTTTTTTTATTGGCGTGGTTTTAACTTCGCAGTAACAAATACCCTTTGTTAATTTCAGGAAAGGAAGGGAGATGTATTCCAGGTACCACATGGAAAATGGATTGTAACACATGTTTTTGCTCAGAAACGGGTTATGCTGGCTGCACTCTAATGATGTGTTTCACAGATAAATCTCCATATTTTCCAGATCTTGAAATTTAAACGTGAACAAGGAACGTTACCAAGTTAGATGTAGGTATGTATGTACAAGCACAACTTTGGTAGTTGCAAGTAAGTGTGATATGCAGGTATTATATAATTATGTGATAGTATACTGTAGAAGAATAGGAGAATAATGTACTGTACTTGCTATTTTGTGTTCGGTTACTTCCAAAATATTAATATGCAGTACAAGACCTCATGCAGTCTAGTACCTAGGATCATGGACTTACGATCACCACTGATGAGGCACGTAAGTTCGAGTTCTACTGACGGTTTTCATGATTTAAGATTTTGAAAATTACTCCTAGTTTCACGAGGCAAATGTACCAGAGTTGCTTTCTATCTTTCACACTTGTGAAAGGCTTAGGCATAGCTGCCAGTTCAAGCCAAATAACAAAAATTAAGAAGCAGATTGTAATGCAATGGTTCTTTATTTTAACACCACAGCGAGTTATTTATTGAAGTCAATGTCACATGTCTGGAGATAAAGTCCATCTTTTGCTTATGCCTTGTTTTCATTACCAACATCTTACCATGGTTTACGTTAACCGCCGTCATTTCCGTTATGCAAGTGCATGTTACCGTTAACGCGAGTTTGAAATTTGGGATCAATATGACACTCACTAGCATTCCCAAAATAAAGTTTGGGATTTTTGTAACACTCTACCCTCCCTTTGGTTACGCCCTTTGTCTCCCCAAAACGGGGGCCTTACCCAAATTAATGTTCAAGACACCTGTACTAGCATTGCGGGTGATTGTTGTTGCATTTTGTAACTGATAATACGCATTTGTCGCAAAATCCTTACAAATTATTGTTGGAGAAACCTGCTTCCAAAATTTAACATTGAATCTCCAATAAGGAAAATGAACTTTTGTATTTACGCCCCCAAAATGGGAGCTAAACAGTGATTTTATGCAATATACTTTAAAAATTTGAAAAATTCAGATATGATTCAATAAGAACGCCAAATTTCACATTAATAGTGTGAAAACTTCATCTTCTACCAGAGCTCTAGAAAATAACACGAGTTATGGAACAGTCTGTATATATACCGAATGATAATATACCGAATCAATCCACGTCAATTCCTTTACGCTAAGGTTTTCTTGCACAAAATCTTATCCCGTGTTCGCATATTCTCAAACCAAATCTTGCTCGCGTAATCCAAATAAAATACAAATTTCAGTTATTAGTTTGCAACAGTGCCGTTCTCCGCGCATACATATTTCCCACAACTCTCACCAGGTGGAAGCCCAGTCGCGGAAACGCTCACCCCATCTCTCGACCGAGACGATAAATACGTGGAGGCTAATCCCGTCCAGCGTCAATAGGATGGTTATCTTCTTACGTAGCTAATTTAAACACAATAAGCGTGGCTCACTTGGTGAATTTATTTCTCTCTTTATCGAAATATATATAGCATCCTAGTGGTGCGTATTACTTTTAAAGTATAAAAGAGTGATGACAGAATTAATTTATAAAATGTTACGCTACAATTCATTTGTGTTCATTATTTTGTAATTTAAACCTCTACCGTGTAAACTTAGAGTAAAGAAAAGAATATTCCGTACTCTAAGCGCCCAGGTTTTTTCTTTATGTCAAGATGGTAGTACAAGTACGGTAACCAAGTTCCATAGTCTAAGTGTAAGTTATTTCAACCATGATTTTAACCACCGCAACGAAGTTAGTAATCTAAACAAAGCATTACTTACAAGGGAAGAGTTTCGGTTTGAACAGGAATTTTTTGACAAGACTTCGTACATATATTTGTACCCCAATACTGATAATGCCTGAAAAGTAATTCGGCCGTGTAAGGCTGCGTTTGTCAACTTTGCACCAATATCCCAGCATCTATCTGTAATTGAATTGGGTAGCATTTTTAATTATATATATATATATATATATATATATATGAGCCTCCTGCGGAGCCTAGTCGGTAGCGCGCTCGACTTCAGTGCGAGCGGTCCCTGGTTCGATTCCAGATGACGGCTCAAAATTTCGGTGTTGACCCAGCATCGTGAGGACAATTGGGGAGCTCCAAGATGCAAGATGGGTAGATGAAATCAGGCGTTTTACAGGAGCTACATGGATAAGGACAGCAGCAGACCGAGGTATGTGGAAAGAAATAGGGGAGGCCGACATCCAGTAGTGGATAGAAAATGGCCGAATATGATTATATGTGGACTGATCAAGCGTCCACTCCTTGTGGTCCTTGCACCACTGGATACGCCGCTTCGCATTTACTGCTGTGACCAGAGGTTTGGCGATCGCGGCCCTGCCATGAATTTTCATTTTATGAAGTTCACGTCGCACTGTTTATGATGAAACCGGGTTCTGTAGGCCGGAATTGAGTTCAGACGTAATTTTCATTGCAGTGGTCTGCTTTTTAGCTGCTACAATCCGTTTTAATGCCCTCCTGTCCCTATCGGACAGGATTGTCTTTCGACCACTGTTGTGCTTTGCAGACGTTGTTTGCCCATGCATTGTGTATGCCCTCGTGACATTGGACACAGTGCCTGTCGATACCCCCACAATGGTCGCCACTGTTGTCACTGAAGCTCCAACCAGACGGGCACCAACGATCATGCCTCTTTGGAAGTCTGTCAGGTCGCCCATTTTACCGCACCACTTGCACACCATGACACTCACAGGTGAACTGGGTACTGCTGACGGAAGAGGAAGGTCCACATGACACATTGAAAACAAAACACGATCGGCAACCGCAACACGTGGTGTACAGTGGCGGGCCACACTTACGTGTCCTGTATGACGTGTTTTTAGATTTTTTTGTCCAACCCCTATATATATATATATATATATATATATATATATATATAGTGTGTATGTGTGTGTGTGTGTGTGTTGCACGGTGAACAACTCTATTATTTTTTTATGTTTTATAGGTAAACAAAGAATATTTTCAGGATAAACTTACCTTTGTTCTTTTCCGTATATTTTCTCAGTCCCTCAGGAAGTTTTCTTATTTTCTTGGAATAAGTAACGGAAGATGTCTCTGGTTTGGTTTGTCCTTCACAAATCTTTGTCAAAAGGTCGGCATTATCACTGCAAGCACAAATCACCCCTTCTCACAGAAACCTTCCAAATACACCGCTAAAACAGAAACCATAAAGTAAAGATGTCACAAATTTTGCCATTCCTCGTATTTGAAGTTCCCCTTCTTTACGATGATCATTTTCAAAAGGACCGGCTCCCGATGTGAAGCAAAGTGGGATGAGGAGTGACCATAGTGCCATCTGGCACTTAAGTAGCTAACTATATGAATACGAGAAAATCAAAATATCTTATTTCTGTCGATTCAATGAAGATGGATATAATTTCTCATCGATTGTGTAATGAATGTCTTTGGAAACAGCGAAAAATAGTACAGTATCCCCAAAATATAAGAATAGTACTCCATTCTCAAAAAGCTCCGAAGCGTTTAGCTCTTTTTCTTAATGTAATATATTGGGACATATTTCCCTCTAATTTTAATAATTTTCTTATGGGAATTTGGACTATAATGGCCCTTATTTATAAGAAGAAAATGTCATGTACAGCATTCAAAAATGTTCCTTCAAAATGAGATGGATTATATTGATGGCGTTATTTAGTCATTTTTGCGAAATAACGGAATAAAACCATGAGTTGCCTTCAAAATGTGTGAGAATCCATGTTAAATTGAACACCAATTTTTTGCCTCCTGCGACCAGCTCCTTGCTCTTAAGGGCCTCTAGCGAACAAACGATGCCTTACACGGTCGAATTACGTTGCAGGCATTATCAGCATACAAGGTCTTATCAAGAAATTACTGTTCGAACCGAAATACTTCTGTTGTTAGTAAAATGTTCAAAGCATTCTTGATGCGCTTCCTAGAACAAGGTTAAATACATTACCAAATGAGATTTTCAAGTCAACTGTATCTATGAAAACTTTGACCAAATTTTGTCAAGCAAGCAGTCTTCGTCAGAGAGAGAAGATTACGTCTCTCAGCGAACACTGTTCTACGAGCAAGGAAAGAGAAGGGAAGCTGGCTGTCAGTCTCAGAGACCTTCACAGGAACTATACCAGCATTTGGCTGTGTAAGGTGAAGAAATTCCTGAAAATCATCTCAGTCAATAAGACCTGAACCTACGTGCTGCCGCTGTACTTATCCTAAGGCATAACATGGATTTTGCCACTTCCAAAGACACAATAACTTTCAAATTTTAGGAATATATATCATTTATGTATGTTCTGTATTTTTTTAAATCTTATTTATGACCTTTAGGCATCTGAAACTCATGTCGGCATAGGGGAGAGCATAGAATTCAGGAAGGTGTCGTCCAGGGCCTATATTAAAGGTGAGATCCAGGCATTTGTCTTGTGTGATTGAGGAAACTTCAGTTAGCATGATCGGCCTCTGAAATCGAACCTACGACCTCCCAAATTCTACGCCAACTCTCTACCACTGAGCTACAGCAACTCAGATGGTACGATGGTACTGTACAGATGATACGAATTATGAATATCAGTTATACTTTTGAAGCAATATTCATATACAAATCATGCTTATAATAATATCATAAATTTTATGCAGAAGACTTCCAATTTTCTGTCGTAACGACTGGCAAGGTGGTCGCGAAAACTCCCATAAAATATCAAAAGCAACTTTTGGGCACTTCCACTATGTTTAAGAAGCAAATGATAACCTTTCGTTAAGAAATGCTTACATTACATACATGGGCGGATTTATGGGGGGCATGGGGGACATTCCCCCCCAAACATTTCAGAATAACTTTAAATGTTTCATTCTAAACGATAGCTTTTAAAGCAATTGCCCCCCCCATAGTATCCCTCCTTGCCCCCCCCCCCCAGAGTTTCTCTCCTAAATTCGTCCATGATTACATAAAACGATAGAATTAGTGAAATACTTTGATCCTGCTATCAGAAATATGTGGTATCAACGACGGAAATAGTTCAGCATCAGTTTTAATAGCGCTCACCACCGGTGCGTGGGGTCCTTTGTTCGATCCCGGCTCGTGCCATGTGATGTGGACTTTATGGTAGACAAGCACCGAGTGTGTGAGTTTCTCGGGACTCTCCTGTTTCCTCCCCCTTTTTTCATTCCATTAATTCTTCCATCATCACCCACTTGGCTTGAGCCAAAAGTTGCCTAAAGGCCTTATAATAAATTTAGTTCATCTAAAACCAGGGTTTCCGCCAGGAGTTTCAGTTTGTGGGTGTAAAGTCAAAATCGGGAGGGTGTAACTGGAGTTTTGTACGGTTTCTATCGATTTTTCACAGCAAAAAATTTAAAGTTATGGGGGTGTTGTCGAGACTTTAAGGGGTAAACACCCCCACCGGGGGGATCTGGCGGAATCCCTGTCTACAACTTAACCGCATCTTCCGTTAGCGTATCTCCGTTTCGCTATGAATTTGTTCCGATAGAGGAAGAGGTCTGCAGATAAGCTGGAAAGGTATGAAAGGGGAACATTTTCCCATTCTCCTTTATGTACACAATTCAAATCACATCCAAATTTCTCATTTCACTGTTATATTATAATAATATTAAATAGTTTTGAATCCGGAAGTCAAAAATTCCATAATGATATATACTCTATAAATGATAATTAAAGTTTCACAACCTCTTTCTTTCAGGAGTCTCTGATGATGTACAATTTACACCTTCATGAATCTGTTCGAGAGTTACATTAGCAATATTAGTACACCAACAACGCATTTCAAAATTGACTGCATAAAAACTTTTTATGTATGGAAACCAGCAAAGCGTGTCGTACGATATGTTGATATCTACTGTTACATTATTGTCGCTAGAAAAAGTGATTCTTAATATTTTTTCATTTATTAAAAGAAATAAACTTTTCATTCGAAGAACGCTGTGTTTTATTTTTAATCAAATTCATATCACTCACACAACTTGTCTAATATTTTAAAATGTTTTATTGTTTCATACATCTCTAACTGGATACAAACAGTGTGTTTAGTATACGAATTTTTCGGAATTTAGACTAACCTACAATTATGTTAGCATTCGGAGCTAAGTCTGGACTATACGAGGAGTGGGGTAAATCCTTCTGTGTGGCCAGAGTTGGGACACAAATGAGCAGAATGTGGACAGTCACATTGACAATGCGTTGTCGTGACAGCATCCGGATCTTTTGTGGTGAGTAGTATTCCGTACAACACATTGGAGTAACGTAGACTAATAATTAATTGATATTGTGTCCCCTTTTGCGACAAGGTCCACGTGATATTAAATGATGTGACTTCAGTCGGCTGTACTTGTGCATGTTATTGACTGGTCACTCAATTTTTTACAAATTGTTCACACTATTCGTGCGCTCGGTTCCGTGACAGCTTTGTTCCCCCCATATTCTACTCTTAGTATTCACAGCGTTTCATTCAGATCTATCTTTTCCTTCGCCAGAAATGTGATTATCAGTGATAATACACCGGTGTTCCACAATAACAAAAGTGCTACATTCTATCATTTTCATTTCCACTTCTGCGCGCATGCGCCATCTACATAATGGCGACCAGGCGAATCTTACAAAGATGTCTACAGGCAATTTCATTATCCTCGAGTTACTCTTTAATTTTCACGGCGAAATGTCCCGGAAAAACAGTATTCTTGCTGGTAAGCTACGTGAGTGAATGTTGAGAACCATTAATTACCACCTACACCCTCAGTGTCTCCAATAAGAATTTTAGCTTAATATTTCCGTACGAACGAAAACTCGGTAACTCTGTAACTAGGCCTAAAACAATTAGGTTGGTATTAGTGAATAGGAAATTCTATTAGAAGATTTTGAAGAGAGTGAAACTTTCTGTAGAATCCCTCTAAATTTATCAAAAGAGTGGTAATCAGTTAATAGAAATAAAACCACTCATCAATTTGATTATTCCATTAATAAAATTGTACTAAACAGACCTACTGTAGTTAATTATCTTGCTGTCAGTTTTAACTCGAAATTGACTTTTAACATACACGTTACAAATATAACAAATGAAGCCTTGAAGTTACTAGGATTCGTAATTAGGACGGGAAGATAATTCAACAATATATCAACATTGGAGAAAAATTATTATGCTGATATTAGGTCCAAGGCAAAATATACTTCTTCTATTTGGAATCCATATCAATTAAAACATTGCCAACAATTAAAAAATCCATTCAAAATATCTTAAATTCCTGACTTTTAAAGAAACTCGAATCTATCCTGCTTATGATTGTTACAATGCAGTCATTGAGAATTTTAATAACCAGAGCTTATAACAAAGGCCCAACATTGCTGACCTGTTATTTCTTCAAAAAATTGTTCAAAATACGTTAGATTGTATGGATTTAGTTTCGACATTACAGTTTCGTGTCCCGTCATCTAAAACTCGCGTTAATAATACTGATCTCTTCCATTGTAAAAAGGTAAGAACCAATATCTTGATGAGGACACCAATCTGGAGAATTTGTACTATATATAACAAATTCTGTACAGTTCACAATGATCTGGACGTATGCTTTATGTCGCTTAAAGAATTTAGAGATGCCATTGTCAATAAACTCTGTACAACTACTTTGTAAAGCTTAACACTATAATTAGGCCATTGCCTGTTGTGTTGTCACTAAATAAATAAATAAAAGTAATTGTACAATTGTACGGCGGCCATTTTAGGTTTTGACCACCATCTCGTGAAAGCTAGCCGAAAAGGACTTGTAACAACCCCGATAAGTCCTACTGTAGCTACCTGTAAAGTATCCCAGATAGCACCCAAGCTTACGCCAGGTTTGTACTAGCCTTGTTTTCCCCTTGCAGTGCTAAACTTACCATATAACGTTTGTTTCAATGTTGTAGCAAATTTGGTACAAACTTAGCATTTCAAAGTTTCCTCCAAGTTTGTTTATGCAAGTTTGTAATTCCAAATTCCAAAGCTCCTCGTAGAGTAACAGAGTAAAGGGAAATACAGATGCTTATCAGAATAATGGAAACACCTGTAGTTGGCAACACGTCAGATGTATGGGTTGGCAGTGGTGTCGTGGCGACCGCAGCGCCGGACTGCTGGTGGTGGTGTGTTAGGTCGGTCTCCATACTACGTCAGGCGTCGTGGAACAGGAGTGTGCAGTGGCTGCAGCAGACGGAGGTAGTGTAAAATGGGAGACCTCTCAGAGTTTCAAAGAGGGCAAATTGTTGGTGCGCGGTTATGTGGAGTGAGTGTGACGGCAGTGGCTAGTGTGTTAGGTGTGTCGCCAGGGACAGTGTCGAAGGTGATGACGGCCTACACAACACACGGGAAAACCACATCGGGGAAGCGGAACAGTGGGCGGAAGAAAAGCATCAGTGACAGGGCACGCCGGGTATTAAAGCGCATTGTCACGCGGAACCGTCGTGCCACTGCGGCGCAAGTGACGGAGGAACTCAATCAGCACCTCCCCCAACCTGTTTCGACAATCACAGTCCGCCGCGAATTACATGACATGAACTTACGGGGTCGTGTTGCACGGGCCAAACCTCTCATCAGGGACCAGAACGCTTTAGCACGCCGCAAATGGTGCCGCGACCATGCAACTTGGACCGTTGACGACTGGAAACGTGTGGTATGGTCGGATGAGTCACCATTCACCCTATTCCAAACCACGGGCCGTGTTTATGTGTGGAGAACGCCCAAAGAAGCGTATGATCTGCAGTGTCTCCGCCCAACTGTGAAACATGGCGGCGGCACGGTGATGCTGTGGGCCGCAATATCATGGTTTTCATTGGGTCCTGTGGTCACACTTCGCGGACGCATCACTGCCAACGACTATGTCGCAATTTTAGGAGAGCACTTGCATCCTATGGTCCGGATGTTGTTCCCGGACAATGACGCCATATTCCAGGATGATAATGCACCCATTCACACAGCTGGAGTTGTTGCAGCGTGGTTTGAGGAACATCGGGATGAAGTTCAACACCTCTCCTGGCCCGCCCAATCCCCAGATCTCAACATAATTGAACATCTGTGGTCCATCTTGGAAACACGACTCCGGCGACGATTTCCACCTCCATCCTCTCTCACAGAACTGGCCGATGCCCTGCACGAGGAATGGTGTAATATTCCACTTGCTACCATTCACAACCTCTATGCCTCCATCCCACGTCGCATCAAGGCTGTTCTGAAGGCGAAAAGTGGCCCGACACCATATTAATCTGGTAAGTTGCACTTTCGTTCAGGTGCTTCCATTATTTTGATAAGCATCTGTATATAATACAAGGGTCTCCAATCATTTTCTCCTGAAGACAGGATGAATAGTAATATCTCAATAAAAAGGCTTCGTGATTCAGATAGTTAGTCGACTATGTATACGACAGTACAGTAAGACCAACCGGCCGTAGCTTATAAATAATAGACTGTTGACTTCGTATTCAAGACATCTTCTGTTATATACCAGCAGCAGACCATCCTGACAGAGGTTTTCGTCAATCACACCATGCAAATTCCCGGATGGTCCTGACCGGTTCCATCTCGCATCCCGGCACGAGCCATAGATGCCTAATTGCCATAAGTAAATTCATTTGTCGGACGGGGGGGGGGCGTTGCAGGGGATTTTTCCCTTGTTTAGTGTAGTTGATAACTTATTGGAATGCTAATGCGCAGGCCCGGGTTCGATTCCCGGAGGGTGATATTTTATTTTCTTAAATACTGTATAGTATTTTTTTTATTTTTGTACATACAGTACTCATTTTTTTGTATATGTATTTTCATATTATATAAAAAAAGAACTAACCATTGGTTAGGTTTGGATTTTTTTAAAGCCCCGGCGTTCCACTTAGTAATCCAACAGGGAAAAACCCTATTATTTTATCACTGTAAGGAAATATAAAGGCTTGTCGATTGGTTTAAACTAGCGTACTATCTGGGAAATTGGCAGCCGGGTTTGTTCGAGAAATGTCGTCGACCCGAACAGTGAAGTAAACGTCACTATGATACTCTTGAGGTGTCTCATATCTGAAAAATCACGAATCAGTCTTCTTCATAGCTCTATTTTAACCCACTTTCGAATTAAAGTCTACATAAATGTCTTCATTCCAGAAACTGTTTTTGTGACATAAAAGGACTAGTAAAATAAATTATGTTCAACAGAAGAACCGGTGCAACAGTGTTAGAATGTGGGACAGCAAACAAATCTGAAGGTCGTGGGTTCGAACCCCACTCTACACTGCTCTTTTCTCACTATAGAGATGATGTTGTTCTACCAACGGTTTTTTTTTTTAAATAAGGCTTGTAGCAAGTTTGGCTTTCCAAGTTTATAGCAAGTGTGGCATCGGTCAACTAACAAGTTTGCTGCAAGATTGTAGCAAGTTTGTAGCCTTACAATGACAAACTTGCTGCAAGTGTGGAGCCTTGCAATGGTAATATTGCTGCAAATTTGTGCTATCTGGGTAGTGCGCTTAAGTGGGGACAAGCTTGCCCTTGTCTGATGGAGTAACACATTCGTGTGAAAAGCTAATATTTTTATTTAAAAAATGTAATAAAACTAAGAACTTAACAACATATTTTATAATATTTAGATATGGTAAATCAGTGGCGGCCGGCGGTGGTCTCCACTGGGTGTTGCACTCAGGTCCGCCGCCAGCAACAAAGAGTAGGGAGACCAGGAAAAAAAATAGGGACGAACTTGGGCTTACGAAACATACATAAAATTAAATATGTATTAGGGCAAGGAAAACTTACGGGGGTCTCAGCGCTTCCCCCCTTCCCCCTACCCGTTTGCGGGCCAGGACTTTCACTATGTAAGAGAGTATTGGGTAGCTAATCAGTCGCAATCAATCAACGTATGGTTAAGTTATGTAACATATGCACAAATGAAGAACTGAACAGATTATCAAATAAAGGGACGTTAGTCAACTAGTTACACTTTTGAGGAAACTTAGAAAAGATGTCGTAGGTACAATATAGAGAACAGAATTTGATAGTTTGTCACACATTTTCGTTTCTAGAAATTTGTGTGACTGTTATTGGTATTATTGAGTTTCAACGGCTAAGTTGGGCAGACCACGTAGCTCGGATGGGGGGAAAGCCAAGGTTATATTCTATCCTGGTTGGAAGTTTGGATGGAAGGAGCCTAGGAGGCCATTGGGAAGACCGAGACGTCGTTGGGAGGACAATATTAGAAGAGAAGTAGGCGTTCGTGATTAAAACTGGCTTGATTTGGCCCAAGATAGAATCCAATGGCGAACATTTGTTACTCCGGCCATAAACTTGCGAGTTCCATAAGCCATAGAGTGAGTGAGTGGTGAGTTAAATAAGCCATTGGTATTATTAATATCAGAAGCTTTGAAGATTCTCTAAACGTTTTCTCTCAGCTATTTTCAACCATAAAGTCTAACAAGCCCAGAGCTCCTGACATTGATCAAAATTCTTCTGTCGAGTAGATTGAAGACACTTCGTGACAGTATTTATGTTTCTGGACAGGAAGTTCCAACAAATATTACTAGCTTGGGTAACCATTTCTTAACGAGTGAATCTATAACTGCGACTCGCTGGGGACTACTAGAAGAAAAGTACACTCGCCTTGTAAATTTGCGAGTGAAAAAATATAACATTTCTGTTTATAGAAGCAGCTCTGCTCATAACTAGATTCACTTGATGAGCGTAACAATGTATATATACAATATTTGGAAAGGACCGAGCCGCATATCTCAGTGGTAGAACGTTGGCGTAGCATTAGGGAGGTCCCCGTGGCCGACCATCCTGACTGAGGGTTTTCCAGGGTTTTTCCTCAGTCACATCAGGCCTTGATGGCACATCTAACATAGGACCTGGCCGACACCTTCCCGAATCCTTTCCCCTCCCCTATCCCGGTTTGAGCCTTAGATGCCTAAAGGCCACAAATAAAATTAAAATTCAATTGGAACGGAACGATACAATGCCATAGCTTTAAAATTATGATTTCGCGATTAAAGTAACATGAGTCGCGCGCAATTACGTCTATCTAAAACCGATACTGGACTGACGATTGAATACTGGATTGAAAATTTCATGGATATATGAAGCCAGAAAGCGGAGGGGATCTTCTTTGTCCACTTCCAGTCTAAATCAATATGTACCAAATTTTCAGTTCTAACGCAGCTTTTTACGCTTGATATCACTGTGCGGTCCGTTTTCTATTTGTCTTAATTCTTGAAAAAAAAAAGCAAATATTATCTCCAGTATTTTCTACCACATTCAGAATACGGGATACTGTTATATGAATTAATCAGGAATTAAAACTTAAATAAAGAACGGTCCACACAGCGATAAGAAGTGTATAAAATGAAGTTTGTACTGAAACTTTGGTTCACATTGAATTAGACTGGAGTGGGCATACGACTTTAAATATTTGCTTTGGCGTGTATCTTTCGATAATAAGCAGTCACTCCAGTATCGTTATGTAGAGCTCGAGTGTCTGTAACGCAGTGGATAAGATCGCCAATGTTATTTTTTATTTAATTACGACCTATAGATAAAGGAGTTAATACAACACTGGGTCGAAGGGATTAGAAAAATTTAGAAATACATTTATTTTTTCTCCAAAGCATGCTTCCCAATTCTTCTTCGAGACTAGTATTTTTAATCTACACTAGTTTGCAACTCTAATGATGTCGGGCGCGGGAAGGAAGAAACAAAAGAATTTACCAGCGCTGTTAACGAAGAAAAGCGGACGAATACACACATACACGCTCTCTCACTCTCTCTGTCCCTCTCTCTATCTCTCTCTTACACACACACACATACGACATACACGCTCTCACACACACACATACATACACGCTTACTCTCTCTCTCACACACAGAGAGAGAGAGAGAGAGAGAGAGACAGAGAGAGAGAGAGAAACTGCGAGTAAATGAAGGGAACTAGCAGACGGCATTCTGCAGCGTGGGAGGAGGTCTTGTCGCTTGAGCGCCACAAATGCAACCTTGTGAATGCTAATGAGAGGAAATGAGTAGAAATGTCCGGCTTGCTTTTGCCGTGCAACTTTTCAATCCCTGTGCTAATTGATATTACAAATGTCAGTCCAACATCTAGCTGAGGGGAAGCCTATGTAGCGAGTAAAGCTTAAAAGGAGGTGCAGGCGAATTACAACAATAAGATTAAACTGTGAACTTGTGAAGTATTTTTTTCTCTTCCTAAGAGGAAACTATGGCTTTCTTAAACACCGAGAGGTAGAATATTATTACATTGAAATAAAAATTAAATAATTTAAGAATGTGTGTGTTGTACAACAGTGCAACAAGGAGAGAGGCCGTGAAATTCAAATATTTGAGAAAGGTTTTTCGATAGTGAGACATGGCAGCAACGGATCCAGCATGCCTACGCCACCACTGAACACGATGTGTTACGCAGGGTCTATAAGGATTGATAAAAAGGGTTGGCTTTGTGTATCCGTCTAAATCGCCGCCAGTTGCGATGTTCGCACAAGTTGCAAGACGCCAAAATCCCAATTTTCTAAATAAACAGACCAGAGATGATAAATGTCTTCATATTGGAATTTCTGGGAACACGTTATCCTAAAACGACATACCACGTGACCAGCTTCCTATTTCAAATTTTCGAACTGAATCGAAGATGGCGGTCAAGATGCTCATTACAACACCAGGTGCGTCCTTGCACCTATCACAATTACCGAAACGTTGGATCAGATTTCTGCAGTGATTTTAACACTACAAGTGTCTTCAGGACATAGGTTTTACCCTACACAAATATGTAGGTTGGGTCTATGGCTACCAGTCTCGCACACTGCAGATTAAAAACAGTAGGTCCGGTAAATATCGACTGATCAGTTCATGTATAGTTCCATTGTTAGCGAAGTGAGTGCAGTAATTAACCTTAGTTTGTTACATTTCAGGGTACCACGCTAAAATTATTCAAAATGCCCGTCTTTTTAATATACAGTGTCTTTTTTTGGAACCCTACAAGCAGTGGCGTAACTAGAATTTCGGCCCTCCCCCTCGTACGAGGAACTTTTATGGCGCTTGTTGTAGGGCCCTTCTAGCAGGGTCTCCACATACAATTTCAGCAAATTCTTGCAGCATGTAAAAAACCACTCATGAGGTGTGCAGAAAAGCACTGAAAGATGTCTAAAATGGAGACAGCCTCCATATTTCATGAAAATTTCCGCCCACGCTGAAGAATTCGCTCCGTTTAAAATTACGACAACGTTTTATAATAAAGTTTCTGGCGAGTTCTTGTGTAATATTTGCAAGGTTTGACATGAACTCATACTTCATTTATTTGTTTGGGACTCGAGTGGTGTACATCTTAGCGGAGAGACGTGTGTTGGTGTCGCTCCTGTTTGAACGGCTGTTTATGTGGTAGAAACGGACTGGACATGGAAAGCAAGTAAGTGAACTTTTTCCATATAAGTGTAACATAAACTAGCGCAAGCACCAACTTCCCCCGATTTTTTGGAGGGGAGTTATTGAGTGGCGAATTTGTAAACGTAAATCTTATAGAACCACAAGAAAAGCCACGTTCAAGCCAACACATACGTAGTATAATATGAAAAATCATTACTCAGCATTTCAAAAATAAACCGGAAGAACGAACTAAAAGAAAAACGGAATATAACTTAGGTGTAGGCAACCAACCACGCATTTGAGTTTGGTTGGTTGCATAACGATCGGGCAAACTTGGTAACCCAAACGACATAAAGTGAACAGAACAGTATCTTAAATTTTATCGTATTCAAGGAGGCATCGGGCGCTACGGCCTCCTGGGTCTCGTGCTCTCTGAACTGCGTCTCCGGGAATGTTGTTGCTGACACTCACAATAGTAAGTATTAGGAAAGGACCCAGTGCGTGTACTGTTACGAATTTGTGAACTCGGATATGACAGATAGATCAAAAAGAAGGCTGTCAACGGGAGCCTTAATGGAATACACGGACATAAATAAATCCGGAATGAAGAAGCTCGAAACCGAGTGGAGAAACTTTCGAAATTCGGACGGGAAGGAAATATCAGCAACTAAACCATATAAGCTGAAGTGGTCAGAAAAGATTTAAAAAAAGAAAGAAATGCGAATAAATCAAGATCATCCAAAGAGGACAAAGAACTGGAGGACAATATAGTAGCAGAAGTAAATGCCGAATGGGAAGAGGCAAATAAGGCATCAGAAACTTCGATGGAGTTAAGAAGGGTAAGGAAATTGAGCCTGTCCCGTGGGGAGGCGATGGACGTCCAAGAGATTGGAACACCAACTATGACAGAAGACCCCGAAACAAGAAAGAAGAGAGTAAGAACACCGGAGGAAGAAGAAGCAAACAAAAGACACAAGGATCAGGAACAAACAACAGAGTTAAGGATACGCGTTGCTTACCTGGAAGGAAAGATAGAAGAACTTGAGAGAAACAACAACAAACTTAGCAAAGAAAATGACAGATTAAGAGGAAAGGAACTTAAATTGGTGAGGTGGCAAACTAAAGTGGAGGAGAGAGAGAATGAGATCGTAAATCTGGAAAGGAAATTGAAGGAAGAGAAACAACAGGCTATCGACGGAGCCATTAGCATCAAGGAATTAGAAAATATTAGTCAACAAAATGAACATAGAAGATTGGATGTAGAAGAAAAAATAACTCAATTGGAGGAAGAAATTTAAAAAATGTACAGAGAGAATGGTAGCCTCACGAATGAAACAACAAAAACAACAGGAGCGGTCGTACCAACGTTTGCGGACATGCTGAAGAAGAGAGAAGAACTGCCGGAGAAAACAAAAATAATAGAAGCCAACAAAAGACAACCAAAACCTACCATACTAATAAAACCGAAGGATGGTGAATCGATAAAAGACATAAGAATGAGGCTAACAAGGACTATTGGAAGAAATGATAAAATTAATTTCCAAATGGTGCAAACAAGAACTGCCCTAGTATTGCAGATGGCGACCACACAAGATGAGGAGAAGCTGATCAACCACCCGGGAATTGGCAGAAGCTTCGAATCAATAAGTAGAGAGGAAAAGAAGAATCCGCTGATGATCGTCTACGGAATCCCAGTGGAACTACAAGAGAAAGAGGTATTAGAAGAACTAATAGAGAGGAACTTACCAGAAATAACGGAAGAACAGAAGCAACTGATAAAAACAAGATTCAACACGGGACCGAGGTACAGGGACAGATAGAACTTGGTAATCGAGGTCACTCGATCGGTGAGGGAAATCCTACTCCGCAGACCAAAAATATACATTGGATATGAAGCTACAAATGTCAAGGACTACTTAGTAGTCACGGTTTGTATGAAGTGTAAAGATTACGGGAATATCGCGCGGAACTGCAGAGATGATGAAAGATGCGGCCATTGTGGCGAAAAGGGCCATAAAAAA
>JAGDQP010021091.1:7319-32254 GCA_022664845.1 Lepisma saccharinum | reverse complement strand
TAACTGAACCTGACTTTACCTAACCTATTGTTTGTCTAGCTAAGTGGTCAGCTTGTCAGACTCTCATTCTGAATGTCTATGATTTGATTCCACGACCGGCTTTCCAGAAATTTTCTTCTAGGAACAAAGCGCTGTAAATGATATTCGCGATTGCTACTTGAAAAGATTTATCCCCTACAGGGAGAAAAACACAAAACAGAAAGAGAAAGGGAAGGGGGAGAGAGACGGAGACTGTGTATTTATAAGCGTGAAAATTCCATTTATTTCTGTCTTGCGCCATATCATGCCGTTCTTTCCTTCTTTACTCCTCCCTTTTTTCGCTTTCTTCCATTCTTTCTCCCCCCTCTCTCTGTGTGTGTGTGTGAACAATGCATAGTGGCGATTTGTACATGATGTCCATATTATCATTTCCCTTTTTCTTTGCATTAATTCCTATCTTCTAAACTTTAACGTGAATAGCATTTCTGTCTATCTAATTCGTGGTTCTCTACATGATGCTGAATGAACCAATTCTTTCTTCCTCCAAATGTCGGATATCTTGTCATGCCATGTTTCGTTCGCATATTTATAGTCATGTTGGTTGTCTGTCTATTAGGCTTACAATGAAAGAATTTTTCTGGAAGAACGAACTATAATTTCTTAGCACTCCTACCTCCACTTATTTTTGTAAGTGGCTGTACAATCACGATCGTTTGTTTTTAACCCCATAGAATGTTCATTTAAGCTATATGAGTTATGCTAGAGTTTCCCTATTGAATATGCAACCCACCTTGATTATTGGATTACCCTGATTGTATATCATTCCAGGTTGTGCAATTCGTCCTCCAAAATGCTTTTGCAGGAATAAATTGGAGCACGTGTATTGCTGATCATATAAAGTACAGGAGTCTTAGAGAAATTTAAGATATAAAATGTTTAAATACAATAATTGTTTCTTCTAGCACAGAGAAACGAATAAAAATATATTATAAGAACTTCTATATTTAATTCGCAATTGGACAAAAACGGAATTAATTAATTTTAGAATACTTTTGCATGACAGGGTATTACTCTGGGAGAGAAAGGTAGGAATCAGAAGAACACAAGAAAGAGAGAGTTAAACATTTGCAGATAATGAACTGGAATAAAAGAGCTGAAAATTGTACAATATTGCAATTGAAATACACACTAAGCAATCAAATTTAATGCTCATATTGTACATTTTGCCATAAAGGTTACATACTAGAAGTACTTTAAGGTAATGTCCAAAGTAGGAGAGGGATGATTCGAACGCGGCCTCTCTGTTGACAAATCAACTGAACAACATATTTCGTGGAGAACAGTGTTCAGTATAAAGACTAGTTAAGGAAAAGTTTAGATTGAAAAACAAAACAATGGCATGTCCTCCGAAATCCCTTGATAGCGAGGCTGTAGAAAAAGTGACCCCATAATCCCGCTCTGTAAATGCGTTCGTCTATCTCCAGAAATTACATCTTAGGAATCCAAGGTGTAGAGAGGTACTTGAGGTATTGTCCAATATAGCTTAGAAATGCCGGAACCATTTTGATTGGTACAGTGGTTCAGTGTTACCACCAAACTTTTTAAGAAATCAAGTGTTAAATGTGCTTCCATTCCGTTATATTTATCTGCATCAAAATAAGCCTAAACTTTATTTGACGCAATAGAAAAATACTGGCCAATCTTGTGACCTATTATCTATATTTTCTTAAAATTGCTTTAATTACCTCTGACCTAAATTTACATGAATATTATTTCGACACAATAGAAACACTCTGAGTGTCTCGTCTCCAAGTAACTCCTTACAGTGGCAGCCCCTGTTCAGAAAATATATATCATGAACTCCAAGGAGTAGAGACGTGGCTGAGGTGTAGTTTGAAAGGACTTGTATATGCTAGCTCAGAGCGACCGGAACAATCTAGAATGATGCAGTGTACTTGTGTCGCCAAAAAATTTCTTTTGAATTCAATTGTTTAAATCATTTCCTTTTCGTTGGACCAATCTGAAATAAAATTGGCATAAACATTTTTGGACACAATAAAAAGTTTTCTGAGTGTCACTGTCTCGAATCATTACAGTTGCCAGCCTCTTTTCTAAATAAAATGTATATATTTAAAAAAATGGTAAGAAAAAGCTTTGTCCAGTCCGGCCGGCCGTTCTTACACCGATTTTGATCATTTTTGCTTATATTTTCGGATTATCATGTACATGAGCCATCAAGAAACCGCATGCCTCTCCATCAAGTCTGAACTGAAGCAGAAGTGTTTAAGTTTTCTCCCCTATGTATTCCTTATGGGGAATATTTATGACAATTTTGTCCAGTCCGTTCGGTCGTCCTACTGGTCCGATTTTGATCATTCTTTTGTTTAAATATCCAGTTTAACACGTAGATGAGCCATCGAGAAGTCGCATTCCTCTCCGTGAAGTCTGAACTGAAGGAGAAGTTTTTGAGTGTTTTCCCTCACACATAGGAGAGTCTGGTTACAATAAAAGGGCTGCAGCCCCCAAAAACTTTCCAGGTTAAGGGCGCAGCCCGCCACATGCAAGCGACTATTGTTGAATGACCCAGTTGCTGTTGGCAACATATTATATTCACCCCGCACCAAGGGGCGAGTATATCTGCTCGTATTATTTTAAAATTGTTTCCATAACGTTGGACGTAACAGCAACCAACTTGCCATATACATTATTCAACTCAATAGGAAAGTACTGTGGGTTTACACATCCCTAAACACTCTAGCTGTCAGTACTGCTGGCCTCCTATAAAAAAAAGTATGATTCCTGCTATCAAGTGACCGCAGCCTTCGCCATTGCTAATATAATCTTGGCTCTTTCTGATAGAAATTAAGCAGGAAGGAGAAAGAGGGGAATTGTTTACCAGACATGATTGTGGAATAAGAAGGTGCCACTTGGGTTGCCTAGTTGCACGGTGTTCGCTGTCGCTATTTTTTAATTCGAAGTGTATATACGAATCAACATATATGATGAAGGAAGAAATTTACACATAAAAAACGAAAAATTGAAACCGATGGATGTCTGTTGGACAGAGGCAGAGAAATGAGAGATTAAGAGAAGGAAGGGAAGAGGGAAGAGGAAGAGGAAGAAGAAGAAGAGGAGGAAGTACAGATAAAAATATGGAATTTAACGTAGTAAAAACGAACCTAACATTATCAGTGCAGTGCTCACAAATCTAACAGCAAGATAGAAGTCACTTTTAGATTTTAGATGATTTCAGGGCTATTCGAATATATAGACGGTGCTTGAAAATTCATTTAGTCACTTCCAAAATGGTGACCAAATTCTATGGTCAGATTATATACTCATGATTGCCAGTGGACTTGGAGAACTCTGAGACACATCTATAATAATGTCAAAAGGTTACCACACATGATTTGTGTGCGTGTAGTAGGAGTATTACGCAGATTTGTACATTTTCTGCCCTCGTGGTATGACCCGGATTTAGGCCCGGTTCCTGTTGGCTTACATTTTAACCTATATTTTAGTAATTTGACCTCCTTTTATTGTTCTACATACCACGGCTAACACTTTTGAAGATCTATTGGACTGCATTTTGAAGCCAACATGCACTTCCGGGCTTATTGGAACATTTTAGTAACTTGATATTCTCTTACTGTTTCACAAACCTTAGTTATTATCATTAATAGAAGTATTTTTCCATTTTAGATTTTTTCTATGCACGTAACATAAGTTTGTTAATTTTAAAAGCCATTACTAACCTTATTTTGGAGATCTAATGAACCACCTATACTTTACGGGTTCTACAGTAAGTTGAAATTTTTAATGTCCTAGAAAACTTAGCTAACATTCTTAATAGTAATATTTTTAATTTTAAATCTTTCTCTACACGGAACACAAGTTCGTTTTCACATTCATTGATGATTATAAATTTATGTCGGGTCCGATAGACTGAACGGAGATGATGAACACGAATTTTTGTTGATTGCGTAACTCAGTGTGGCCCAATTGCCCGCAACGCGTAACCCACAACCCGGCGCGACTGGCTTGCGGTGCGTAACCCGGCTCAGTCAGACGGTTTGTGGTGCGTAACACGGTGTGGGCCAGCTTGGCCCGACTGTTTGCAGCGCGTAAGCTGCAACCCGACCCGACTGATTGTGGTGCGCCACATGCAGCTCGGTCCGGCCCAACTGTTTGCGACGCGGAATGCGCAGCCCGTGGCCTGACCATAACCCGCAGCTTAATTGATGATAACTATTCTTAATTTTAAATTGTTTTAATGAAACATGGGAGCACATAAGTATAAAATATGTTATAGCTTTTATATAAGATTTTAAATTATACAGTTTAAGAAAAGATATTAAATTATATTTTAGCTGAAAATATATATCTTTGAAGAAGTACTTATTTATTGTTAGGGTGAAAATGAGAAAGTATTTTATATACCCGGGTCTCTAACGTTCGGGTCTGGCCCTATCACCAGATCAACGACAGTAGCCTGGATTTGGCTGTGGAAAACGCACAAACAGAAAGACTGTGTGTGTAACGTAAGAGAAAAATAAAGATGAATAGAGAGAGTGGGAAGAAGAAGAGAAAGAAGCAGCGAAGACACGATAACAATACATCAAGAAAGAGAGAAAACCAATGAAAAACATGAAAACTACATTATCATTATATTAAAAAACACACACACACTGTTTACTCAAATTTGACCAGTGATGCTTCGTAAATTCTCCACAACACAAAGATGAATCTCTATTTGAATACTTTAGTGTATGCCAGAAATAAACTATCTGCTGTCGAATCGAACCCAGATTTCCAAATTAGAAGCCCAGCACGCTAGCGATACTCCACAGGTGTCTCTATCCAAAACGTAATTAACAAATGCTATAGTTTTTCATTCTAAGAATAATAGTATGAAAAGTGGGTCCTTCATATCAATGACGTGTTCTTAACTGTCCTGGTAACCCCCCCCCCCATACAGGTTTTTGGACTTTTCCAACTAACATTCGTAAATCGTCTTCTTCTGTATAGTGAATCAGGTATTTGGTTCCACAGTCTGAAGGATTCTCCGTTTTGTATGAAAAGTTATGATTAGATCCTTCTCGATCGGATTGTAAAATAACTTGGCTAGAACAGGGTTTGAACCTATATAGGTTTTTTTTAGTAGTGGAAAGTCCAACAATTTTCCTCTACTCCATCTTGCCAAATAAAGACAGAAGCCATGAATTCCTAAGTTCATCTTTGGAAAAAGCTAAATTCTTCCTGTAAGTTGTTTAAACTAAAGCGCAAGCTAAAATTTCTTTTTCAATTACTTATAGACAAATTAGTGCCCACTTATATCCGATATAACAAAACTCCAGTAAATATGAAAGAAGCAATAACGTTATATGCAGTTTTTTGGCGAAGTGGAAGTTCAAAGTCAAGCTTATAGGAATAAGTATTATTATTATTAATGTTATGAAAGGTCCGATAACTGGCAGTAATATTCCTTGTGGAACAGAATTGAATATTATGGAAGAAAGCTCTGTTAATAGTATACTATATGAAAGAGAACACTGACAGCTTGATAATGTTTTCTTTTAATGTAAAAACCTCTCTATAGCGAACGTCTACAGAACTATTTGCATAAAATAGTTTTCCAGATGTGAGTAATTTTCCTATCAGGAAGACAAATGAAGACTTTATTTCCAATCCCCTCCTCCAATTATTACCCATCATCAGTAACACTATTGTTACAAAGTGCCTAAATGAATCCCTGAGCAACGAAGCATGGCACTAGTTCTGACAAAATGGGCGCATTTTGATTTCACGAACCACTTGACCAGGCTCCCGTCTAAGGGGGGAGGCCACATGGAAATAATGTGGAATGGAAAGTTAACAGTACTTTTGCCTATGCCCGCCCATAACCGAGGGTTGGGCCTCCCCCCGCATCTCAAGGCACCCAGCTCCCTTCGGACGCAACGTTCCCAATTGCGCAGCTCGCTTCGCTTGGTGTGTATCCTCCCCTGGTAGGTTTATTAGATTTAGTAGCTAAACTCCACAATACCATGGCAACTTTTCTATTCACTAATTTTACTGTATAAAATCTACAAAAAATGCAAGAAACCAGTTATTAATAATAAATTTGGACTTACAAAAATACATTTTGAGAGAAAAAAGAAAAAAAATGTTGCACCGCCGGGATTCGAACCCGGGACCTCTGAATTAGTGTCTCCATGGGTAAACCACACGACAAACTGCCAGCTGTCGCATAAACGATTGAAAGTGCTACTTATAGTTCGAGCTCTGCGCCTGGGCGAGAGTGGGCTACGCCTTCTTTCCATGTTGGCTCTCTTTAGACTGTAGTCAGGTCAATTAGTTCGTAACAAATCTGCAAAGTGAGCTCCGAAACACTCTTTTCAATAAAACCCACGAACTTGAACCTATGATTGGACTTTTCTTAACTGTCCAGTATTTATTTATTAAAGTCCTACATCTGTAGTATGGTGACCCATTATATGTAGGTATAATCTCAAATAACAAATATTATTTTGGCTTTAAATCGAAAATTTTTATTGACTTCATTGCTAAGTTGTACATTAACGAACAATAATATCACAATGTTTCTATCCTTATCATAATATATTTTACACAGCGCCAATCTCGCGAACCATTCTTTGGAGATAAAGCTCGTATCCAATTTTTTCCTCCGTTTCCAGAATAAAGGACAGTGCGTACACACATACAATTGAATTTAAATTGAATTTAGAATTTAGTTTTAAGTCCTTTTAGGAACTTTAGCTCAGTACGGATGAATGATGATGGGATTAATTGGTGGAATGAAGAAAGTGGGAGAATACGGGAGAAACCAGAGAAAACGCATGCACACGCATGAGAGGATTTATGGTGGGCATTGCTCTTCAATCATTTCTGAGTGACTTTAAATGTTTCATTCTAAGCGATAACTTTGCAATTTGTTATCCATAAAATTAATTTATTGCTCCCCCATGGTATCTCTATTAAATTCGCCCATGCGCACACGAGATTTGTCCACCACAAAGCGCGCATGGCATGAGCAGGGATCGATCCAACGCAGCGTTTCTCAACCTTTTCTTGTAACGACCCCTTGTAACGTTCATTCTGCCCGGCGACCCCCAGAAGTAATTTTCTTGTTAGTAATAAGCTGATTTTTTAAAGTTGTATTAAAAAGCGTCTTGAAGACTTCAACACACCCACGCACGCACCCACACACACACACAATTCCGTTCCAAAAATTTACAAAAAGCCATATTTTCGCGTGATATAGACATATGATGACGAATCAAATTCAATCCTGAAACACTTGCGTGAGGTTGTAGGTGCGAATCGCCTGCAAGTGACTACTTTTTATTCTTACAATAGAAACTGTCAAAAGTAAACAATTGTGTTACGTTCAACTTGTCATATTGCACACGAAGTGTATTGGACCTTTTAATTGCAGTTTTAATATCTTCATTTCCTAATGACATTTTTTGGTGATGTTAACTTCGTTCAAGCTGGATTACGTTAAAATAAAATACTATAAATGATCGTGTCTTAATGTGGCAATGCTTACCCTAAACTGGATTTGCTCCTAAAACTGCCATGATATATTCATTTCATAATTCGACATTACAAAAACGACATGGATACACATGTGTTTACTTACCACACAATACATACAGACAAAATGTAACACATAGTCAATCTTAAATTTTTGTCCCATTTGTACTTCGAGGCTGGTGTCTTTCGTTGACAAGATTGAGTAGGATAAACGCGCTGGATATTCAGTACAAAAAGAAACCAACATAGGATCAAACCCTATTCAAGTTGAGGGTTTTATAAAAAGCGATCGTGAATAATCTAACCATCACTTCTCATTCAAAACGGAGAATATTTGCGACTGTGGAGTGAAGCACTTTAGTCATTATAGAATGTTAGTTGGAAAAGTCCAAAACAAGTCTCAGAGGGTTACCAGGACAGTGAAGAACACGTCATTGATCTGAAGGACCCTCTTTTCATGATATTATTCTTAGGAAGAAACACTACAGCATTTGTTAATTACGTTTTGGAGAGAGGCACCTATGGAGTATTGATATCGTGCTAATTTCTAATTTGAAAACCTGGGTTCGATCGACATCACATAGTTTATTTTTCGCATACACTGAAGTATTCACACAGAGGTTCATCTCTGGGTTGTGGAGAACTTACGAAGCATCAGTGGACAAAATCCAGTACACAGTGTGTGCTGTTCAGCATAATGATAATGTGTTTTTCATGTTTCCCATTGATCTTTAACTTTTCCTCTCTTTCTTGATGTTATTTTATCGTGTCTTCTCTGCGTCTTTCTCTTCTTCTTCTAGGTATCTATTTATCTTTATTTTTCCTCTTACTTTATACACAGTCTCTCTGTTTGTGCGTATTCCAGAGTCATTTCCGAGCCGTTTTCGATCACCAGATGATAGGAGTTGACCCAAACATAAGTGACCCGTTAACCCGATTGACCCGGTCTGGAAAATCAATTTAACTGAGAATTTCGGAGTCCAATCTTTTATGTTTTCGGGGTAACATCTCCGTCACCCATGAAAGAAACAATTTTCAGTGGCAATGAATTAAAATATCTCCTTCATCCTCCTGGTTATCAGATCTAAATCGAACCACCGCGTCCTTATACATTCGAATTACACCCGGCGAGACACTACAAATCTTGACCATCTTCCCCCGACAATCGGTGACCAGTTCCATCTGTGCGAATTGTTATAAACACTAGTTCATTATTTTTGAAATTATTAGAACGTTATATTCGCAATAGGTGGAATATATAATTGCCTGTCCAGAGGAGATAACTTTTAAGACATGAGAACAAAATGGCTTCTTTTTGGTTATTTCAAGAAAATTATTACTTTGATATTAATTTGACACTAAATTTGTTTCCATCTTCTAATTTATAAACATACTATTACATGTGTTTATTTTTTCACGTTTGAAATGAGGAGCATGTAAGAAACATGCAAAATTTCCTTTTGAACATTTGTAAATTTTCATTTTCATACAGTCTGTATTTTTAATCTTGTCTCTTTCTGATAGAAGTTAAGCAGAAATGTACCATTCTTTCATTTTCTTCGTATGGCGAATTCGCATTCGTAGTCTGGAATGGAAGGTATGGCCTACGGTACATACTGGGTTGGTTAGAATCAGTGATTCCGGAATACCTCGGCCCCTGTGTATTGTGTCAGCCTCAAATCCTTGAGACTACTCCAACTTTAATTTTATCGCACAATCATTTATAGAAACCGTGCAAAACTCTACTAATAATTTTCATTTTACGCTCCCAAATCTGAAAATCCTGGCAGAATCCCTGATTACAAAGTATTCCGAACTAGTATCTTTAATATGTCCCACCAAATTTTCAAACGAACCCCGCGCAAATAAATCATGTATCTTATACTTTTGACATTATCCTAGATGTGTCTCAAAACTCTGGAGTTTCACAGGAAATCATAAGTATTTAATCTGACCATCGAATTTGGTCGCCATCTTGAAAGTGACTAAATGAATTTTGAAGCATCCTTTATATATTCGAATAGCACTGAACAAATATAAAATCCAAAATTCACTTCTATCCTGCTGTTAGATTTGTTGAAACTGAACTTTATAGTGTGGGAGGTGAACTGAACCTTCTTTTATTGCATTTAAATTAAGTATTTTTACTTTTTTTATTCTTCTTATTTTTCTCTCTCCCTTTTCTCTCTCTCTCCCTCATATCTCTGCTTTTGTCTAACAGACATCCATCGGTTCCAATTATTTCATTGTATGTGTTTAAATTTCTCCCTCCATCAACTTATGTATATTGATTCATCTTGCTTTAATTCTTTCATTTTATCGATACCAATACATGTCTATTTAAAAAAGTTCTCAAGATTTTTTCTAATTTTACTATGGGCGAGACGAACGAAGCAGAAGGAAGGATCTGTTTACAAGTCACAATTATGGGATAAGAAGGTGCCATTTGGGTTGCCTAGCTACACGGCGATCGTTGTCGCAATTTTCTTGATGGGAATTGTAAACAGTCATTCCTGGTACAAATAATACTGATTTTTAATGGCATAGTAAGAACTCGAAAGTCTTCCCAAAATCTAGTTGGCCCGTAGGAATTTAAAGGATTATTAGAAAATATTAATATTCCGCTATAGTTATTTAACTTTCAATACGCTGAGGGTTATCAAACCCAGTACTATTCGTAAAGGAATTAACAATAGTTTTTCTTCATTATTTGGAAATTATGAGCAATACAAATTTTAAAAAATTCCATTCAAAAATGTAAAGTTTATGCAAATTTTGATTCTTTACGTAGTATCTCCAAATTAAAAAGTATACAGGTCTTTCTCAGAAAAAAGTAAGAAAATGACTAGCTGCGCAAAGTACGTATATTTTACATTCTCTTGCACGTAAAGATTTTTCCCGTAAACAATATTATGTTACTACACTTTATGAATTACTACAAAAAGATTTAACAGATATGCAAAATGAGTCAAAGCATAATAATGGATTCAGATATATGTACTATTAATGATTTTAGTCGATATGTAATTTCCTGTTAAAAATAAACAGGTCCTGTCATTGCAAAGCAATAGAACCAATATTTAATATTTTCTCTGCTTGATTGTCAAATTGTTTTGGGAATTTACTTTTAAAATCAACATGTAAAACGTGTTTTTGAAAACTATCAAGTAACTAGTGTACATTCTGATACAAAAGCTGGGTTGGTGGAACGTTTTGTTCGAACCTTAAAAGAAAAATTATAAATAAATTACTTCGTAAAATACCTATCGTTATATTCATATTTTACAACAAACTTGTAAAAAGTTATAATCATACAAAGCATTCCAACATTCAATATGCGCCTTTAGAAGTAAAGAATTCTAATGTTAATGAAATTTGGAAAATATAATAAGGGGAACAAAAGAAATTTAAGGAAAAATATTAAATTTCAACATGTAGTTTATGTTCGTGTAAGAAAATATAAACATAAAGTAGAAAAAATAGTAGGGTAATGGAGGTTTGGAAATAATATTTTCCCCCTCTGTAAAATGAGATTTCCTCCCACTCCAAATTATTATAAAGAATCTATATAAAAATGACTAATTTTAATCATGCCTGGAAATCATACCTTGTGCTCCATCTTACAAAATGAGGTTTTCCCTTTAATAACTACAACTTTTTACTCTTAGTTCCTCTTTAAAAATGATGTTATTTTTATTATATATTTCTATCGAAATGACCAATTTTATTGTTGGTAAAAATCAATATTTTTAACAAAAAATCACTATTATCCTAGGAGACTGAAACTTGCTATATCGATCGTTTATTATATACAAAGTTTCGTATATAATTTGGAGAAGTTGTTGTATAGGAGGCGACCTTTTTTACTATCTCTAACAGTTTTCAAATTATGAGGGCTCAAAGTCATAAATTTTGCTAAAAAATTAATATTTTAATATTTTTTTTTCAAAGATGCTAGGAACGAAAGTATTGATTGTTCTTTTTATCTTATATTTAGCGATTTCTGAGATATGAGGCATTAAAGCTGAACATTTTGGTAAAAATCAAAATTTAACAAAACTGAAAGTTGCCTAGAAGGCGGAAATTTGGTACATAGATTCTTTATAATAATTTGCAGAGCTTGTTGTATACGGGGGTCATTTTTTATTTCCGCTCTATCTCCAACCGTTTTTGAGATATGAGGGACAAAGTTGCAAACTTTGGTAAAAAATCAATATTTTTTAAACTTTAAATTTATATGCTTTCAATGATACTAAGAACAAGAATGTTGTTATTTTTAACGATTATTAATATAAAAGGGGGTCAAAATCCTAAAATTTGACAAGAATTAGATGCTGAAATTTGGTATACGTTTATGAAGATGTATTTAACATTGTTTTAAAAAACTCTTTTACAAATGTAACTATTTTATTAAATAAAAGATTTATTGAATATTCACGACAACCAAATTTAATTATCTGTATTGATTTATTTAATAAATTTAGAAGGCCTTTATAATTCATTGTATGTCCCATGAATTTAAGAATTGTGTATCACGATTGTCAATTAATTTTTAAAACCAATAGGGCAATATAACTTTATACTCTTGTATATTGTCATTAATAAGAACATAAATTTTATTTCCGTATTTTGTTCGAATAAATTCAAACTTTAATACTTTATATTGCTGTTAATTTCTAATTAAGATAATTTCTTGAACTTAGTAAATGCACTGTTATTCAATTTATGTAATATATTTTAATTTCTTTCTACTTAATTTCTTAATATCTTAATACATGCAATTTTTATTTATTATTCACAATAATTTTATATATAAAAATAATTTTGATGAAGTATTTATTATTTAGAATTGTTCTGTGAAACTCTCTATTTTAATATCACATATAAATGATATCTCTGCAACCAAAATCGCATAACAACTTGTGATTATTGGAACTGCCTCAGTAAAATCAACTACTATTTTGATATTTGTTCTTTCATTAATTGTTACATATTTGCATTTCCTAGCATTGAATACATGTATTGGACTATTTTAATATATTTATTCAGGAGAATAAAAGATATTTGTATTACCTTCTGTTACTCGCTTACACGAAGTATAATTTTCATAAAGTTTAAAAGAATCGTAATTCACAGTATCAAGATTCAATTTTCTATTAGGGAAGTTTTCATTTCTAATATTTTTCAAATAAATATTCTTTACGTTACAATAACCAAACCTGCTAGAAATCCTCTTCCGATTAACACCATCAAGGTCAGCTTGGAATAAAACAATTACAAAATCATAGATGTCCAATTGTAATGAATTAAATTGTGTAGTAGCACCAAATGCAAAATATACACGTGATGCATGTCTCTGAATACAATGATATGTATGGAATTGTATTGGTATTCGGGGATGTTTAATACATAAGATTTAATTTTAATGGCATGTTTTTTATATTCTACAATAGGAATTCGAAGCTCCATTGACTTAATATTCAGTTTGCTGTATGTGGTAACGTAGCATTATCAAGTGTTCAATCAGCCTTCTTTGTATTCTATCGATAAAATACTATATAATAGTTAGACTTTCTTTTAAATGTTACTCTAAGACTACCCTTCCACATAATTTCTTTGTAATCACTGAAAATTCAAATAGCAAACGCAATATTAATAAAATTGTATTTTCGTTTCGTGGCAACTTTGCATTGGTTTCAAGTCCACCAAATTAAAAATATTCTAATTCTGGTTTTGAGATTTTTAGCGTAGTAATTGCGGTTGACATAACTCCTGGATAGTCAATTCTATCAATAATTATGCCATGTTTCCTAACATCTACTTGGGAAAATAAATATGGTACAAAGTTGTCGATGAGTTTAATATTTGATCTGGCAGTAAAAATTTCACTTACCTCATGACCAATAACTTCACATTTAATATATATATATATATATATATATATATCGACATAATATGCATGAATAAATCCATGAACAACGTCTATGTCAAACACTAAATCTTTGTTGGATTCGTTTAAATTATTAATAGTTCTCATATTAGGGGGAAATGACTGAAGTTCATAACTTCCAATGAAATCCATGTTCTTTAATATTCTATTAAATGTAAAATAACACTTATAACAGCACCACCAACACTAATTAGCTCATGATTTCCATTTGTATCTTTAATTTCATTTAAATTAATATGACTTGATTGTGCTGGGGAAGTAATGGATATTTGGTTCATAAACAATTTGTTTAAGTAACTAAGTGTTTAAATGCAGCAATAATATGAGTTTCTCTATGGAGTCACAATCATGCCACGAGCTACATTGCAATGAGTTAAAAGTTTCAATGTATAAAAATTTTGGGAGAAAATCTCCAACATGTTTCATTTCTGGATCAATTATTGTTTTATTTTCAAAACCAAATAAATTTCCAGTTGTCCTCAAACAAATTCTCTCTCCTCCTGTTGTTAGTTCCATTCGATATCTAATATGATTTTCATGCAAGAGGATACCAGTTGGAAACTTTGTTTCTAGTGTACTCGCATTATATTGCCCAGGCGATACTATAATTTTTTCTCACCATAAGTGAAGAAATTAATTTTTGGTGTTACAGTTTGAAACAAATACATGTTATAAAACCCAATGAAAGCAATCTTCATGTTATAATGATGGTTAGGAATTTCATTATGTAATCTTAAATGTAAAACAATGCATAAAGTGTGAAAATCAGACATTTTGTTTTACAATTTTATTTCATATTTTAAAATTGAAATCGCTTTTAGATCCTTGCTCAGGGTAATCTGACAAAAATTGTAATTACTTTATACACAATTTTCCACAGGCCACATTATCCAATTGTTGAATTATATCACTATTATACTCAATAATTTATGGTTGATCAAAACTTAAATGAAGATAATAAATTATTTTGGTGGAATTCCTAAGAAAGATTCAAATATAAAATCTTTATTACCACTTTTCAGTAAAAATCCAACGATTTTCACTATTACTGGATTTATCTAAGTTAGTAATGGCACATTCATTTTTTGTGGGGACTTTAAGTGTGATAACGTATCCAACACAAAAACACCAATAACATATTTAATATTTAATGTTTTACTTATACGCTCGAGGTCATAATTGCTAAGCACTTTGAGTGTGTTCGAGGACCTTAATTGTGTAAAGATTTTTAATTTTTTTTAAATTTTAATCCTTTTCTACTTTTATGTGTTAAAATTGAAGATTCAATGACTTTTTATGTCGTTTTCATTTTTTAAGTTTATCTTTATTTTTTGGCATCAATAACACTTTTTGCAATAGAAACACATCCACCTACAAACTCCCAACTGCTCCTAAACCAGCCAGTATCGCTGGTATAGTGAATATAACCCCACCAACCTTAGAATATTTTAAGTTTCTTAATTGTGGTGTAGTTAATGTTAGTGACATACTATGGCGATTTTTTAACATTATTCTTTATTTACATGTTAATCTTTTGTTATTATATCAACTTTTGAAAGATCTTTAAGATCATTGAATGGAATTTGAAATGAAACTCCTTCTGTTTTCATTTTTATATAAATGTTATTTTTATATATGTTTATTCATAAACCCTTAACTCAATTTTGTTTTTGTATTCATTGGTAATGAAACACCAAGAGCAACCATTTTCCCTTCAAAATGCATCTTTTCTAACAACTTGATCAAAAGTTTTCATTTCTAAATCTTTATCTCCCGCTTGCCTTTAATCAGTCTTTAAATTTTTATAGGCAATATCATGTTCACGACATGCTTGCTCTAATCTATTAATACCACATTCACCTCTTGCTAATCGTTCATCTAAATGCTTACCTGGACCACAAAATCCTTAACCAGGCAAATGTAACTCAAAGGGTAAATCATTAATAATATCTTTGAGAAACCTTTATATCCGTAAGGAGCCAAACTTTTGGTGGAAGTATATGTATAATTTTAAGTAGATAACCTATTCCATTAGGATTAGACACAATAAAATTTGTTAATTGTGAACATATCATATATATTATTCCAATCTCCTGATTTTGAAAACTTTTACTGTCCGCCTTTTCCTCACTTGCAATGACAAGTAATCTTTCCACCATTTTTCGAAAATTATTCATCCATATAAATTCAACAGGTAAATGTTTGTATCTTTTTATACCTAAACACACTTTAATAAGTTGATCACCTGTTGAAGATTTTAACTCAATCGAAATTGGTTTAATGAAATTTTTATACTTCTCACTAATGCTAGAATATGCTCTATTTTGTGTTGGATAATTATTTTGATATAATTCATTACTTACTTTTAGAATTTTTGCATATGTTTTATAATCATCTGTAGAATACATAACAGGTTGTTTTCGAGTTAATAATTCCCATAAGCCTTCTTTTCCTTTAAAGATTCCATATACTTAACTTTGTCCTATTTTAGTTTCATTATGTATTATATCATCTTGAACAAAATGAATGTTAAGGCTACCAATTTTCCAACGAATTTTACCTTCAATAATTTCTGAACACAATCCAAAACTTCATCTCTTTCATCTTTATTTGTGCTTAAGTATCGAGTGGTTAAGGGTCCTAATTCTACCTCTTCAGAAGGTATTTGCTTTATTTGTTGAGGTTTTGATGTTGAGAAAAGTTCTTTTTCAAATGATTTCTCTTGGTGTTTGGGGATATTTTAATATATCTTGATTTCCAACAGAAATAAGTTCAGTTATTAAACTACGATATTCTTCAGTTGCACCTTCCCTTAATTTCTTGGCCTTAATTAGTAATAGCATCTAAAATTGGTTTATCAGACTTTTTTGCCTCTTATAATAACTACGATGACCCTCTTTCCAACATTTAAATCTTTTTGCAATATAATTTTCTAATATAATATTTGTACTTGATTCATTAACAGAAGGTTTGGTCATTTTTTCATCATGGTATTTAAAATACAACGTAATAATTTAACATAAGGTTGCGTAACAACGATATAATATTACGTTACAGCGTCACGTTTGTGAAATAACAAAAATATATTACTTTTATTTCCATATTTTCCTTCGTTTAATTTTCGAGTGATATCAATTGTTAAAAAAACAAAGTTCTGACCAACATCTTGAACAAGGATCTCTATATCATCAAAATGACACACCGCGCATTGTATATTCATCGTACACATGTTTTAAATTTATAATATCCTGTCGCAATAAGCATAATAAATTTGTGTTGTCTCTAATTAATTGTTTTGCTACTTTAGTGAATGTTTGTGCTAAATAAAAGCAATCCAACTTTTTATGTCAACCTTGTGTAAAATAATTTCTTATTTCATTTTTATTTTCTAATAAATAATCATAAAAAAAACGGACTCTGGTAAACATTTTTCTAAGGAACTACTGATGAAGAAACTGTTGTAAGTTTTTGTTTTGAGCTTAACAAATTTTCTGCTTTATTATATATTTCTTGAAGTTGTTGATGCTTTGGTTGTTCTAAACTTTTTAGAAATATATACAAATAACGACCTTTCCAATCCACCCACTCAGGATTTAAAATAAAATTATCAATTAAAAGTGTTGTTTAACCAGATCCTGAATTATCTGTAACTAAGCATCGAATATTATTTAGTAATATTTCACAGTTATGTTTTGAAAATGTTTTACTCTTTGAAAATGTTAAACGTTGAATTATATTCCACATATTTATTTTATTATATAATTGAAGATAAGTCAACCCAAGAATTATGGGTTGTGGTTAATCCAACCATTTAACACAGGCTTTATTATTTTTCTTTTGCAATAACTTCTCAATCAAATATGTATCAGGAAATTTTGTTATCTTTTATTAATATTCGTAGAATCGGCCTACATTTATGAACATGTGAAGTGGTCTGTTGGAGAATTACTATGGACAATTTTTAGAATGTGCAAAATTTCTGTACTCCAGTTACGTGTAAAACTTCTGTCAAAGGCAAGGTGTTTAAATTTACTAATTCTCACATAATCACCCAGTTTATTTTTTTTTCAGACAGATAATTTTCTGCAGTAAATGTTTGATATTAAATCTTTTTCATTTTCTTCCTTAATAGCCTCATTTGGTTTCAATTTTATTGTAGAATGTTTTTCATTATTATATTTATTAACAATTTCAGGCAAAATACTAACACATTTATAATTTTCCTGTAGTGTAAATTGTTGCCACATTAAATTATGCAATGTTTTATTAAATCATTCAACAATACTTGCCTTAACATCACTGTAGGTGGAATAATGTTTAATATCATTTCGTTTCAACAATTTCTCAAGCACTGAATTGTAAACTTGTAATGAAAAGTATGTTAATAATAATTGGATGCTCTGCTGGTGCAGGATGACTAATTTTTATTTTATCCCCTGGCTCAATATCAAATTTTTGTCCGTCTATTTCTCATGTCGCCCTAGTTGTATATTTCTATATTTCTCACCGTTTTTGAATAAATATCCACAATTGGAAAATCTTTATGCTTTTTTCGCAAAAACATAACACTGATAATAACAATTTCATTTATAAGATAGGAATCAAAATAATTTTGGTTACATCAAACATATTTTTACACCTCGAAATTCACGTTCTTTATGTTTAGAGGAATAAATTTTCATAATTTGAACACTTGTTTGCTTATTCATATATTCGTCTAGCTCTGAATCTAAATTTACAAATTAATGATTTTATTCAACATTACGTTTATTATAATCAGTAACATTTAGATAATTTGAACTCAAATTACCTACTGTGTCTTGTACATTTCATAATTCTCTATTCGTAGGCATTAAACTAATGGAGTTTTCTAATGTTCTAAACTCATTCAAAATTGCATATTCTGTTGGTAAAGTTGAGAGTGTATTAGATATTTTTGTATAGTTTGTTTGCTTATCACTTAACTTTTTGTACATTTCGACAATGGTAGATTCGTGACTGGTTGTAATTTCCTCTAAATATTTCAATGCGTCTTTTAGACATACCTATAATTTCATTAACTCCATGAACAGAAATATATTTTGTATGTTCATCAATCGCTTGTTTTAATTATTCCTCAGGATTCGTTAATATATCTCGAATACAAGAGATATCTTACAAGTTTGGTAATAAAGTTAAACTACTCTGAAAAACTTGTAATTGTTGCTCAATAGTATTAATTATATCATATATATTTTGACCTTTTCCTAATGTTATTTGAATTTTAGAAATAACCATTTTAATATTTTCAACCTCTTGTGATGTGGGTAACGAATTAGTAGTTTCTTGTAGAGATGTTAAGTTTGTTTGAATTCCACATATATCACTTTCTCTTTTCTCAGTGAGACTTGTTAAAGATTCACTCATTATTAGTAATATCAGATTATTTTGGTGTACTCTTTTGAATTGCTGCTAAATAAATTTGACTATTTCATGTTGAAGTGTAATTAAATCGGTAGGAAGATCAAAATTCTCCAATTTCTTATTCAATTTAGCAAGAGATTCTTGTAAACTTCTCACTTCAGATGGCAATTTATTAACAGTATTTTGAAGTTGATTTAACTCAAATTGTATATTTCTTATCTAAACTTTATATTGTATCAAATTCCTCTAACTTTTTATAATTTCTGATAGAAACTGTATAGTCAGGAAAATTAGTAATTTCATCGCGTAATTATTGGTTTCTTTTCAAAATAAATCAAAATCACTTTCCAATTTGAATATTACATTTTTAATATTTATTAAATCCCATTGTGATCGAATATTTTTATTTTATTTTCCAATGTTGTTACTGCTGTTTGAAAATTATTAAATATATTTTTCAAATCTGTTAGTTTTCCTTTTAAATCATCCAATAATTTTTGCAAATCATTGTTTGAAATAAATTGTTCTGTTAGTTTAATTAATCATTTTCAATATTAGTAATTGTGTATTGAACCTGTGTTAAATAATTTTGAGTAACAAAATTTGTATACATTGATATTACAAATTTAAACTCATTATCATGTCTTAGTAACAACTTAAGAAGTGTGTTTTGTGGAGTAGAAATTTCGTTTTCTATATCTGAAGATAAGAGTTTCGAGGACCATTAAATTCATCTTTAAGTTTTGTAATTCTATTATCAAGAATTATAAGTTGATTATTATTTATTTCTATCTCTGTAGATCAGGTATCAGCAGTGATTCTTTAGCGAGAATATCCAAAAATATCATTTCCCATATTTAATATGGTTATTACGTTACAAATTTATAAAAATATGTTTAGTTTTATATTTCAAAAATTATTTATTATATTCTTTTCACACCACTTACGAATAAAACGGTGCGTTTTTGAGGTAGTATCTCCAGTACGCCTAATCCACATATTAATATCTTAATTTGTGTTAATACATTTTTACATAATATTTCAGCATTATTTTTATACTACCAACGAACTGTGTCTATATTACAATTTAAAATTTTCTTTTTTCTTCATGTGGCAACTTTATATACTTGGTTGAGGGTTAAATTACTATTTTTGGAATGCATTTCATTTTGTGTTTTTGCAATGATTTTACTATTAAATAAACAATCTTTATAACCTTTCTCCACGACCTTTTCTTTATACCTTTACATTTTTCTTTTCTTTATTATCTTCTGTTTTAATTGCATTAGGTTTGCTCTCACACCAACAAATTCTCTAACTGGTACACCATTCAATTAATCTTTGGTTTTACATAACCTTTTTATTTTGTAAGGGAATATTGTATTCATTGTTTTAAGCGTATCTTGAAGTATCAAACATTCAATCATTTGTTTCATGTCTTCATAAATATTTTCAGTTTTAATATAATAAGTAAAGGCGTCCGTGTCTTTATAGGCAAGCGTTATGTTATTACCATAACGTTTCTTCATTATATTATAATGGAATTTACATTGCTAGCTTTGAAGCTCAAGCACTGTTGTCGCAAATAAATTATTTTTCTAAAGTTACAGATTTTCAAACATGTGAAATAATGGGTGGTCTTCATTAAACTTTACCCAAGTTTTAAATTGTTGTTGGGTAACTAATTTTTACATTTTAGTTCATTATCTACAAGCTTTACGTCAATATGTTTTCTTACATCTTCCATTGTTTTAACGTATACACAATTATTTAATAATTTATAGAAATCTTTTTTTCAAATTCTACCATTGCCTTTGTACGACAATCAGTATTAAAATTTATGTAATAGGATAGCCATATAGATTGTCGAAACCATAATATTTTATGTATTTTCTCTAATACCAAACCATATTTTAGATAAAATTGTAACATTCTCTAGTGTACGATATGTTTATTTTTCCATTTCAATGTTAGTAACAAGTTTTTGTTTTTTCCATTTGGTGTTATCTTATTAAAAGGTGCAAATGGAAAATTTATATGTTCATCAAGCGATTCCTCTGGAATATATTAAATCTATATTAAATCTTCCTTTAATATATTAAATCTACTTCAGAAAAAAATACGAAATCACTAATTACTAGTCAATTTAAAATGTTGTCTTTATTCAATTCTTTAATATTTGTTTCCCAGCAACAATGTTCTGGTGGTAAAAATTAATTCATTGCCAACCCATATAAATTGTTTATATCTAAATATTATAAATAAGATGTTTAATTTTAAGGATAAAAATCTTTTAGAAATGCATTATTAGCTTTAGCATATCTCAATACAGGTTGTGTAATTCCTCCACGTACAGATTTTTCTATAAACAAATACATATCAACGTCAGAAAGTAATTAATTGTCAATTTTTGTTTTATACATCATAGCCAGCCATGCCAAACTGGGACTAGAATAACAATTTACGAGAACAATTTCATACGTATTAAAACAAGTTTTACGAATTTTTTTTAAAAACATCTGCTGTAAGAAGTACATCACATGTTAAATAGTGATTACGAAAATCACCAAGTGTTTTACATTTAAATTTATTCCAAATTATTTGGGCATCGGAACATCCACTTTCATTTGGTGTATTATAAAAATGTTTGTACATGGTAGTTGCTTATTATTAAATTTCTCTAAAGCGCTTACATATTCATAAGGATGTATTCCCTTACACATAACTAAAGATAATTCTTTTTCATTATTGAAATATTGTGAAGTGTATATAAATTGATCTCGCTTAATTTATAGACTATACATCAAAATTATATGAAAAGTTACATTCGTGTTAAATGGCTAAGTTAACCTTATTCTATGAATAGTTGGTTTCAACGAAAATCTGTTCAGTCGTGAACAGATGCTGTCTCAGGAACAAGCCGATGAGTTTTATGTAACTTTACCATCAAATGTTCGCAATAATATTTTTGAAAATAAAACAAGTTCATATACTACGGAACATTATCATCCAATTCAATTAACGGGAGATTGGCTGGTAGGTTTAAGTGGACTTTCAATTCCCTGAAGTTTTTATGATATTCAAGAAGAACAACAACTTTTTATTCTATGAGTCAATAAAAATATAACATAATATAATATAAAGTGTCCAGCCGGATGTTATGATTCCATTCAATCAGTGTTAGATATTATTCCTTTAGCTTTAAGCAAACGATCGAGTGAGGACAATTTTCATGTATTTGAAAAAAGTAGAATTCTTAATGAAAAATTTCATGATGTGGAAATGATTAGTGTTGATCGGATGATCAATGATGCGGTAGATGATAATCCTATTATTATTCAGTATGAACAAGGTAGAGATAAATTTTATATTTCACTATTTTGATCCCCAGGTTTCCAATTTTACGACTTTGGTTTGTTTACAATTGCCGAGTTATCTACAATCTACTACTTAGCAATAATTGCACTCCTGAGAAATACTGAGCAAATAAAAAAAATGGAAAAAGTACGTTACTTTCCTTTGGCCATCACTTTATTTTGCTTCGCAATATCTATTTTCTGGACGTCCTCGTATGGTAGGAACAATATAATAATAATAATGTAATAAATTAAATCTTGCATGCTGTTTAAAAGGCATCAGATGCGTGTAACATCAATTGCATGTTGTATGAATAATGTTCAAATATTCCACATTTTCATATTTTGACTCAAGATGGTAAAATGCACTTTGGATGACTTTAATCTGAAATTGTCTTTCAAATGTTATACGTATGAAAATTATAGGTGGGATATTCGGTAAAATAAATTATTTTTTTACAATACAGTTCTTTTTAGGATACTGTTGTAAAATATGAGACGTCACTTCTTATTACATGCTTCACACCTACCTCTTGTCAATAGTTCCGTATTCAATTGTTGAAACGGTCAGAGGACTGCTTATTTTTCTTTCTTCTGTTCTTGTCTGAAAAGGAAAATAATTTATATTAAGTATCGAAACGTTCATACAAGTGCATATTTTGATCAGTGAAACTTAACTGATATTTACCTGAAGCTGATTTTAAATATGACTATTATTATTTTGGGAATGGAGACCATTATCAATTCGGGAGATATGTACAATCATATTGCTTAGGAATCAATACTGTCAAATCAAAAAGGGATAGAAATGCAATATTCAAACAAAGTATCGACGTTTTTTTATTTTTACAGATCAGAAAGCCTTTACACAACTGTGGTTCAGGCGGAGTGGAAGATGATGGGGAATAAAGCAAGGGGAGGAAATGGGAGCACACCAGAAAACCCACGCACATGATGTTTGTTCATCAAAAAGCAGATATGATCTGTGTTCGAACCCCACGCAGATGTGAGCGCTTTACTACCTTCCCTTTTTTTATTGATTTATTTAATCAAACAAGAATGTATTAAAAACTATGAAAAAACATACGTTTTTCTCATAATATTATATAAACACTTTTTCTCTCTTCCTTCTTGTTCTTTTCTCTCAGTCTTGTAAGTTTGGTTTATTTTTTTATTAATACTAATTAATAATAAATAATAACTGAACCACCGCGGCCGCTATTAGTCTCACAATTTCAACGTTTTTATTAGTGAAAAACGATAACATTAGCATCTAATTTAATAACTTACAATTAAATTCTAAATTCCGTAAATAAATTAGACATATGCTCTAACAAACGTCTGTGTGACATATTGTTGAAACTGAAGTTATTTACGAAACCAAGGTCTATTATGTGTCCTTGATATGTATCTGTACTTCGTTTGACCATATTGCAACAAATAGCCTCCGTATTCAGAACTTTCTGGAGCGAAATGCACTAGAGAAACCGTGGAACAAAAGAATATATATGGCATACTCTTCCCACGACTGAGTGCACGCTTAAACAGTAGAGATGGACAAAATATCATAGCGGCTAATTTTTACTGCTACTTTTCCTAAATAGCTATCACTGCTAGGACTGATAACAATGTAGCCACTACTCCTACTGCTACATTTCTCCAAAATTTGCAAAGGGTATAAACAAGAGAACAACGATGAAAAAAGCAGATGTAAGTTGTTACTTCATTTTCTATTTCTAGGAGTCATTCTGCGAAGGAAATATTGGCCTTGTAATCTCATAGGTCTTACGCATGGCCGAGTGATGAATTAGTGCTCCATAAAGAACACTGACAAGCCTCCGATAGTAAATGCCTTCTTAGCGTTGTTAGTACCGCATCGGAGAACTAATCGGGTGATCCAGGTTCGATCCCCGGGTGGTGATACTTTTCTCTAGGGTGATCCAGCTTTCTTTTTCTTACATATATGCATTTTCAAATTATATAAAGTTCACTAACCATTGGTTAGTTTAAGTAAGGTTAAGTGTTTTTCCTTTTTTTACTGACCACGCGATTCACTCTAATTCATAGTAAGGGTAACAGTTGTTTCAGGTGTCGAACACGTTCCCTCTCGAACCAGTCGTCATTTGTATTTGTCCATTATCAACAGAAACGTACAGGACAGTATTTTCCTAATCTTACGTTTCATTACACCATATAATAATATTTCGTTCGCGGCGTTAAGTTCCCGGTCTTCGGATCAGTCTTGGGTAGATATGCGTGTTACAAGCCGTCTGCTCAGTGGTAGAGCTTTCACTCAGCATTCTTCAAGAGGCTCTATGTTCAATACAAGTAACTGCCCGTCCTGGCTGAGTTTCTCAGGAAGGTTTCGGTCACACTAGGACAGTACCAGATGGTACCTTCAGCTTATATCCTGGCTGACACCTTCCCACATTCTTTCCCCTTCCGTATCCCGGCCCGAGTTGTAGAAGACCAAAAATAAGCTTGTAGAATTCGAAGCCCGCAGCCGGAGATTTCCAGGGTCCCCCTCAGTTTCAGCGGGATGTTTGATTTGTAGCAAAGGATGGTTAGGATTTTCCCCTCTCTGCCTCTGTTCATATTTATATATAAAGTATATATATATATAAAGTATATACATATATAAAGTATATATATATATATATATATATATATATATATATATATATATATAT
>JAGDQP010021090.1:0-30844 GCA_022664845.1 Lepisma saccharinum | reverse complement strand
ATAATAATAATAATGCAAAAGATACTGTAATATTTTGCGCACCACCTGAAGTCAAGACCACGAGCCGCCACTGCTATATGTCTAATGTATTTTCACTGTTACACGAAATTTCATTGCTCCTACAAATTCAAGCCTAGAGAGTTCAAACTTTCAGGGTAGAAAGTTCATAACCAATTCAAGAGTTCCATCAATTTCGATTATTTGTTTTCAGTTTTGTTCATTGTTGAAATAGATTCATTATTATAGGTTTTAATATTCAAAACAACAATGAAGCGATTTCAACAATGAAAAAAAAAACGAAAATTAAAAATCGAGATTGATGGAAGCCTTGAATTGGTTATGAACTATCTTCCCTGAAAGTTTGAACTCTCTAGGCTTGAATTTCTAGGACCAGGATTGAAATTTCGTGAAACGATAAAAATACATTAGATATATACGGGAGGAGTGCAGTTTGAAAAGGGGGGTAGTATACTTTCGAAACGGTTACTTTTTTTGTGTGTGTGTGCGATTAAAGTATAATCAGCCTTGTCAGAAAGCTATGTTTTTTTTTTCTTTGTTCAAGATGGATAAAAAGCTGTATTGTTATAATATCCAGGATCATTTCAATCAAACTTCGTTGCAGAACAACCGATGTAGTGACAGCGATAAGAAGAGTCTGACGTTTCCAGTTTGTCATCAGAATCCGAAGAAGAATACTAGGCAGATTGGCTCTGGGTCAGTGGCGTATCTAGGAGTTTTTTGAGTTGGGAGGGGCCAGGGACATTTTCGATATTTTCGATATTTTCGATATTTTCCCGCTAAGTGAATTTTTCAGTACAAATTAATCATATTTCCCTTTATTATGGAATATGACACCAGTATCCCCAAAAGTTTGAAATAATGCTACACAAATAAAGTATTTTTCCTTAGGAGGTGGACGCGCACCCCCTGCACCCCTATTTCTGGATCCGCCACTGCTCTGGGCATGCACGGATACTTCATATTTTTGTTCCTGTGACATTTTGGTTCTTATTGTAGTGACTTTTGTGTTGAGAACGTTTATCTTATGAAAATGAACACAATAACATATCCCTCGAAAAAATATGTTTCATAAACAAAAATCTAATAGTGTAAGATAGGCTTGAATAATTTAGTGTAGCTCAAGATAGCTTCGGTGCGGGTTCTAGGTTTCATACACAGAGAAATATCCCTACATCATTAAAAAGAATCTGACTTCTGTGTTCATGATAAGTGTCTCAATATTTGTAAATGAGTAAAATAACCTTTCTCTCTTTGGAATCCCCAAAGTATGCGTATAATACACTAAATTATAAGATATATGTTAGGAATGTCGCGTAACCTTAATTTTTCTCTCAGCAGCTTAAATTTAATCAGGGTTATGGGTTTCATGCTTGGTGCCACAGAATTGAATTAAATTTATTTATGGGTATTAAGTATCTATGGTTAGGATACGGTAGGGGAAGGGATGCGAGAAGGAGTCGGTTAGAGCCTAAGTTGAAGGTGCCATCCCGGTATTTGCCTCGTGTAAATCCCGGAAGAAACCTCAGTCAGGATGGTCGGCCACTGATGTTGAACCAAGGACCTTTCCAATGTGAGCTATGGTCGCTCGTCACAGGGTGTTTATGTAATGATGATCATGGGTACATGCATGAATTCTTCCGATGGAAACGAGAAGGGAGTTCCCTTTAAAGACATGTAGAAGCAGGCACGTATCCAGAAATTGGTTTCGGGGGTGCGGGTGGGGGGTGTCCGAGGTCTCTCTGGGTGTGAAATTTATGTAAAATGCATATAACTTTGCCAGAAAATGACACTAATTTCACACACAAAATAATCTGAATTGGAGGGAGCTCTGCGTACGTCCCTGTGTGGAAGCATGTGTAGTTTCAGACTTAGAGGCAAGCGAATGTCTCGCAGCATCGGGACAAATGACGAAGTATTGCAATAAATAATAATAAGGTAAGGCTTAGCATATCAGAATCAAATTTGTATCCTATAAATCTAACCGAAGAAAATTTAAGATTAATACGTGAAGCTTAGAGAAAAGTCTCTATGCTTTTCGACTGTGCAATACCAATGACATTCTTACATAGGGGAATCTTCTGTGCATAGCATGACATCAATCATAAACCATGCTGAAATGCAACTCTCAGAGACAATTTTGATAATGATTTGCTAATCCGACACGTCTTGGGTTAATATTTGTTAAGATATTACGTCATTTGTCACGATACATGGAAATGTGGGAGTCCTTAGCTCCGACGCTACGCCTGTTTTATTATTTTTTTTAAATGAACATTTATCATTGTTTCGATGTCAGATACTCCCCCCTCCAATTCATGTACATCGTTTCCAACACGCCATCATAACATATGCTACACTGCAGCTTAACTTTCTGCAATGAAGCATAAACTCTAGGATTTAAAAAAAAAATGAACTAGGATGCAAAAAAAAAAAATAACTTCTGGAGAATTCGATCTTCAACTAGTTGGCAGCACTGATGGAATGGCGAACCCGACAGAGATGAAGAGAGATGGAAAAGAAAGAATGGATGGAAGATGCGTGAGCGAACGACACAGAAAACAAGCGTTTCAGGATTTTAATGATGCACACAGAAAAGCGGGAGACAAGTTTCAAGAATATAACATGATTGTGCAATGCAGAACTAAGATATATACATATATACTTTTTTTTTCTTTATAAGATTCTGTTTTTTTTTAATACCGGACAAGAAAGAAGAGAACTTTAAAAGAAAACTAAGAAAAACCGTTCAGAGAAAAGACAGACAGTTTAAAAGAAACTCAAGAAGAAAAATCACAACCAGATAACAACGATGATAATAATAATATTGCTTGAGATGGAGAAAAAATGAAGAGAAAGAAAACTGCAAAGGAATGCGGTGCGAAAGAACAAAAGGAAGGACCAAATAGAAGAGGAAAAACAATAAAAAATGTAAATTCAAAGCAGGAAATGATAGCAAACAGAAAGCGAGAATTTAAAGAATACAACAAAAAATAGATGGAAACTAAAAAAAAAGTACAGTGTCATTAATGCGAAGCATGATACTATGAATATTGCTTTCCCCTAAAAGAAACACACACACACAATATTATATATATATATACACAGAGTGCGGCAGGTATTTGAGAACAAATTCACGTCCGCAGGAAAAAAGGCACAAACAATTAAGATAGAGCATTAGCTTTTAACGTTCTGTATAGGTGACCACATACACAGTGGACGAAATCATTCTATGAAACCGCCGTCAGCCGCAATAACAGCCTCCACACGCTGTCGAAACCGCCTGCAGACAGTAATGAGATGAGTCTTGGGGATGTTTTCCATTGCATTTACAACAGCTACCCTGGGAGCCGCAACGCTTGTTGTGTGGATGCCTATTGGTGTTCCTCTCAACCCCTCCATTGGGTTAACATCTGGGGATTTGGGGGGGGGGTCACCTGTTGGGAGTGACATGGTCATGAAAATTTTAGGCCGTCCATTCTTGGGTAGTATGAGATGGTGCAGAGTCTTGCTGAGAAACAAACGACCTCCCACGTGCTACAACAGAAATCAAGGGCTTGACAATCGTGTTCAACACTTCGGTGTAAGGAACGGCGTTGACTCTGGCACCTTGAAGAAAGAAATGTGGAGACATCATATCGGCTTCACTGCTCATGATCCCCAGAACCATCAATGAGGCTGAAAATTTGGTGTGCATGACGGTTGGAACCTCCTCGTGGGTTTTACACAGCCACCGATCACTTCTGCGGCTCACCTTCTGAGTTCTGGTCCTGGTCAAAGATTTTTCTGATCGGAGAAAAGTCATAACATTCCTGGCTCCTCCGGATGTTTCAGCTTGTTCAGGAGGCTCGCTCTGGTCAGGCGTTTCTTTCTGGTTCTCTCGCACACGAACTGCCCTCGCCGCAACACGTACGACTTGTAACGAAGATCCTCATGAACCACACGTTGGATTGTGGATTGTCAACCTGCAGCTCCCTGGCGAGTGCCATCATGGACTTTTCAGGATTCTCATCGATGACAACCTGGACAGAACTGGTGACGTCAGAGCGACGACAATGTCGTTTCCTGTGGGAAACGGTGGACACATCATCCCTAGCAGGCTAGCAGCCCCCAGTTCTCTCCGAACTTTGAAGACGAATGACGGATGATTTTCAGGAATGCAGCGATCTCTGAATCGGCGTGGCCTATAGCCAAGGATACGATGAAGTCTCTGATATCTTTAATCTAAGAGTTTTAGAAATATGCATGCATTTATGTTCTCAAAAGAGATTAAAAATTATATTTTTATGTGATAAAAGCGAATAAATAACATTTCACCCTCATGCTTCACGCACAGTCCTGATAAATGCAGGTCTCTCCTCACTCGAAGGAACAAAAAAAGAAGCAAATATCTTGCGCATTAGTTCTCCAAATAGTATTCCTCTATGAACAATATTTGGTGAAAAGGGTAAACAAGAGAAACATGCTTTTATACCAGAGCTTAGCTAAAAAGTGACCTACCTCACCAGGCAAATGTTGGAATGGTACCTTTAATATGCCCAGGACTGATTCCTGTCAAAATCTTTCGAACCCCTTATTGTTATTGGTGTCAATATACCCAGCGTAGAATGGCCAAAATTGGGCAGAAACTGGAGATTGTTAAATAAAATATAACATTAAAGGAATAAGCTTTCCCAGTGTCTGTGTGTGTGTCTGTGGCTATTTTCTCTAAAAACTAGGGTCTCTACCTCCACATAACGATGTAGTATCATATCAAAGGTTATGATGTAAGAGTTACACATAAAATTGTGCAGTCTCGATCAGTTTAATCATTGAGACTTCAGGAGCGCATAAATGCTGAAAAAAAAAAAAGATGTGATTTTGCTCATTGCGGTACTGAACACCAACAGTAAACATCGATTTAAAGAAACTGAATTTAAAACGACGCATTTATGCAGTGACGTATCCAGAAGTTGGTTTTGGGAGGGGTCCATGAGCTTCGGGGGAGGGTCCAACGCGTATCTGAGCATAATGTATATTAAATGCAGATAATTACGCCTAAAATTATACTATTTTTGCATATAACCCTAAATTTGCCCCCCCCCCCCGGAGCCCCCCATTAATACGTCCCTGCATTTCTCTTTTACTCTTTCTTCAAATCTTACATTGTTTGATCAAGTGGCCCTTTTTTAGGGCCGCGAGGCGTTTCTAGTTAGAAGTAAAACAGTTTTTATAGTGTTCACAACTTAAGCATAGAAAGACGGGAATCATAAAAATATTACATGTCATAAAATTCCTACCAATAATAATAATAATAATAGTCTAGATTGAATCTGATGTAGCTTGTTTGATCCTTGAGAGGGAGCGACAGAGGAAACGGGAAGGGAGCAGATGGATGACGACACGAAGACAGAGTATGAACTGGTTCTCTAATTGACAGACACCACATTCCTCTCCGCTGGATTAACGAAGTGTTTAGTTAGAAAGTTAAAACCCAAACAAAGAAAAGAAATATGTTGATCTAACGAGCCAAAAGGGAAGGAGAAATGAGTTTCAATAATTATAACAGCGCTCACAACTTGGTCCAGCAAGTTGTATGAAAAAGAAACATAAGAGCTCGTTATATTTTCCACAATCATTTTTTTTTTTTCAACAGGGATGGGAGAAATTTGAAGGTATGAGTACTTTAGACATGGTATCATTTATCTTGAGAATATTTTCTTATTTTTTAAGTAGGAATTGAGATAAAAATCAAAATAGTTCCTTCAATAAACTTAGTAACTCAAAATAAGCGTCTACGTTTTGAGCTCTGTCCAGAAATTTTCGATACGTTATTGGCGTTTATGAACTTCGGATATTAAATTTAGAATTATTTCTGTTACCCGATCCTCGGTTACATAGTTTTGTCAAAACTTCCGTATTTATTAACGTTATCGATGTTTAGATTTATTACATTATAATATAATAAATCGAATATGTATTTGTCGCAGTTATCAAACATTTCAGGCGTATCTAAGCTTCTGAATCTATCATGTGGTTAGTGGACTGAAGCTCAGCTGAAGTTTCTCTTCGTTTATCTACGGCAGTCACCCACAATCTCATGAGTCATGACATTTGATTTGATATTGTGACAGTAATAACCACTGAAGCCACGATGACTGTTTAGAATTCCATATTTTCAAAATTAGCCTCGATTGATTAATAATTCCGATGATTTTGATAAATATAATTAATTGAATAAGCTACAAAATGCTGATGAACCTGAAGTAACTGATACCCAAACTGATCTGATGAACTCGAAGTAACTGATACCCAAATTATGTAATGAATCCGAAGTAACTGATACCCAAACTGATCTGATGAATAAATCCGAACTCATCGCTATGTTGAAACTGTTCCATAAACAGTAACTGATTAATGAAAACTAGAATTATTCGATAAGCTAGAAGCCTAAAGATAATCGATATACTTAGCTGAACTGATCAATAATCCAGAACTGTTGATCCAACTAGAAATAATCAGTAAAAAAAAAATCCAAACTGATCTATGAACTAGAACTTACTGATCAACTGGAACTGATCAATAAGCCGAAATTGATCAATGAATTTATTTATGGTCTTTGGCATCTTTGTCACTAGTAGGAGTCACTAGAAGATGAGGAAGGCATCGGCCGGGGTCTTACTTAAGGCACCATCCCAGCAGGTGTTCGATAAATTCAAACTGACTATCGATAGCAACCCATAACTGGTTAATGAACCAGAACTAGAATTGATCTATAACCATAATGTATCGATAGACGTAAAATGATCGATCATTCGGTAAGCTCAAACCAGGGATTCAGCCAGGATTTTCAGTTTGGGGGGAGGGTGTAAAGGCAAAATTGAAAGGATGCAGATAGAGTTTTGTTGGGGCTCGAGGATTTGGGGTGGCGGTGGTTACACCACTTCATTAAGGGGTTTTGCTGAATATATGGCTCAAACTATAAATAATCGAATTGTTCGATAAATCTTATTTGTTGATAGTTTTGAGTTTTACTTTGAAATTATACAGATTAATCGCTTTGGGGAACAGATACAGTTTAGTCTTTCTACGAATGTTGATACTCAAGCTCAGACTTCAATTATTATGTCACTAACGAAATAATTTTATGACTTGGTAAGGAAGTGTGAAATATGATGTTAACATCTGGAAAAAGAGAGCAATTACAACTGGAAAAGAACAAAGTTACAATAATTTAAGGAAAAGAAAAGAAAAGAAAAGAAAAAACCTTGGACCCAAGGAGGAAAAGGGTATCTTCATCATCACAGCTCAAATAAATCGATGTTTACGACTGTCTATAAACGTGTGAATTAGCTGAGAAAAATAGTCACGGGATTTAGTGAAAAAAAATAATATACGATTGAGACCTACTTCACACGGGTAATGATAACATTTGTGTTTGAAAAATCCAGTCGTTCACAAGAAGCTATTGTACTTCCTTGAGTACAAATCCTTAGCCGAATTTACACACACTGACAAAACACGCATGCATGCCATATAGTTTCTCCCTCTTTTTTGAGAGATACAGAGAATGTATGGTACAACTCGTAACAATATTAAATACTGGCATAGATATATGAGGGGGGGGGGGGGGTGCAGTTTTTTTTATCAAACTTCTTCTGTTTCTTTAAGATGTAATAAATTCTAATCATAACCAAACGTTTCGTATTGATAGAGTATCTGTAGGTGCTGTTGAGTAGCAGGAAAGTCGTGATGGTGTCGTCACTGCGGAAATCATCCACCCCCCCATGTATGTAAGTTGTTACAACTACATTGTATTTCATAAATGAGAATTATGATATAATTTTTCAGCAAATAAATTTTGAACATGTGTCTTAAACACATCTTTAAATATAATTTTAAAAACATATTTAAAACAAAAGCAAAACGTTTGTTCTTCTTAAGAGAATTATAATTTATATTCCATGGATAGCGATCAATTTGTATTTTGTTTTGTTTAGGGAACAAATTCCATTGTCGATAGCTGGATTTTAGTCTGGAATATATGACATATTGTAATATGGATTTTATGACGAACAACTATGCTAATGAATAAAGATCACTTCAAGTATATGATTCGTCATATATTTCAACAAGAAAATAATTCACTGTAGTCAACACAATCTAATCTATTAATGTACAATATTAACTGACGCTGATGGTGGATTCGAATCCATGTGTGAAGTTTGTTAAAGTATCTTCGATTTATTTTCTCAGGCATGTTTCTACATTATTCCAAGATATCAAATATTTGGGGTGTGTACATCCATTATTGTGGTTTTAAACGGGGTTTAAGTTTAAATAGAGTTTTGCAGGATTTTATAGATTTCAACCGTAAAAAAAAAAAATAAGTTGGGGTTTTCGAGAATTTAAGGGATGATAACCTTATTAAAGGGGGAAAGGGGAAGAATCCCTGCTCAGGAGAATTCGGTATAGGATATTAATTCGGATTGGCTGATATAAGTTAGTTGAATTTGACATTCTCTCAGAAGATCAGTCCCATCCAATAGGAAGTCGATCCTGCTACCTTTATATTGTTCAGCATATGCTTGTTTAGATTACTAACATTTTACGATGGTAAAAAGTATGGGTAAAACTAACTAACGTAGGGGGGGGGGTGTATTTTGCATCATTAGCAACGGCTATCTTAGTTTTTCGATTCGAGACCCCCCACAGGAGGAGGAGTAAAACCTCTGGACCCCGCACCAACGAGCGGGAAAGGACTCATGTTCTTAAAAAAAAATCATTTATTTATTTATGTCCTTAATTCATCTCAGGGTCAGGCCTCGAAGAATTAAATCAAAACACTAAAATATTAGCACTGGTATTTTGTGATGTAAGAATATCTATTAGGGAATCTTCGAGCATAGCGGAAGGCGGAAGTAGAGTGCTTCCAAGTTTCTATCGTTATTTCAACCTTAAAAAATTTTGGTCTATGTGTTGGGCATGGCAGAACCTCTTTTATCTATATCCGAATCTGAAGAGCCCATCCGTATTGTAATTACAACTAATACGAGTTAAATAATAAATAAAAAATTATAATAAAACTCGAGTGCAAGACGAATATGAAATTACGAATTTACAAAAAGCAAGGTCACCATGGTGATTTGTTTGTCAAAATAAATGTAACCTTCCATTTCAATTTTAAACGTCTGACGCCATCAGATTTCTCAGTGCCTATAAGTTACAAAAATATATATATTATCCAGGTTCTTCATTCCTGTATAGTTCATCACCTATGATTTAGCCAAATCAATAACAAGACACCTTGCTCATATAAATCTCACGTAAAAGTGGGAAAGATTATTTTAAAAAGAAAACCACTCCAGTGGATTACATGTAGTAAATACAGTACATTCGTAAATATATCAGATACATTCCCAGGGTATCTATCTACAAGCCTGTCACGCATAACACATCAATATGAGCCAAATTTCTGATCATGCAACATATAAAACATTTTTGATGGTCATGAATAAGGGGGGGGGGGGGTAGAGAGGAAGGGGGGGGGGCAAGCAACAGAACAGGTGTTTTTCGTTTTGAACCCCTCCTTGCCCTTAGGGTAAACCGTCTAGAAATACTGGCAGGAGAGAGTGGGGAGGTAGTAGTTCTCAAAAAAATCTCGCTTCCTCATATGTATATATATGTATAAATGTATGTATATGTAATATGTGTGTTGGACTTTGGCGTTTGAGGCGTTTTTGATATCATCCATCCATTTTTGTCCGTGTGCTTGCTCTTTATACATACCTCATTAGTAGCAAGCTCTTATTTATACTTTTTTTTTTTCATTCTACAATAATATATTTTAGCTATTTCGAAAGAAACGAGCCAGCGATGTAATAAGATATAGATTCAAGCTTTTTAACAGGTATACACACACACACACACAAAGAGACAGAGAGAGAAGATGAAAGAAGGAATGAGGAGGTAGAATTTGGATTGTGAGAGAGCAAGCCAGAAGAGGGACTGTACGTAAAAGCCAGCCAGACCAACAACAAGTTTAGGAAAACGAGAATTTTTACCTTACCTTACAGCTCATTATAGGTTTGATTTAGTGCTTTGCTGTTCACAAGCAAATCAAAAGTGTTTCTACATGCTTCACACACACACACACATATACCAACAACACACTCCACATAACCCATCCATACATAGAGACGAACTCACTAACCAAGCTACAAAGCTGAAATCCATCCCTTTTTACTTTTAATCTTTTTTTTATAAAGTATTTTTTTTTTTAAACTTATTTTTGTCTGTACATATGATACATCATTCTTTACCAATCACAGACTAAAATCTGGATCATCTTTTCGTCTTCTTCTTCTTGTTTCTTTCATAACATCATGTTTCTTCTCCGTCTGTCTCTCAATTCATTGTTTAAGAAGCGATCGTCAATCGTTTTGGCTCTAACGATAGACACACACACACGCATACACTTGTTTCAAATTCTTGTCTTGTTCATTTTCTTCTCCTCTTCTTCTTTCTTTCGTTCCGTATCTGCTGTCACCCCACACCCATGTATGAGTATGGTGATGGCATATGCGTTCCACACCCTTTTTACTAAAGAAGACGCATGGCTATTTCACAGGTATTCACCAAATGATTGAAATATGTTCCCTCTTCGGGAAAAAAATAATAAAATTAAAAAAAATTATGAGCGTTTCGCGTAGCACCTTTCCCTACGGCTTTTTCTTCCGACTTTTCAAGCTCCTTTTCCGTTCTTTTGTTTCTTCAGGTTTTCCAAACTTTTTTTTTTTTAATAATTCTTTTCCAACACCCTTCATAATTCTTTCTTTAATTTTCTGAATATGAGAGTTTTATTCACTGATTTCATACACAACTCGTTTATGCTATCTTCAACTTTACATACAATAAGGTTTCTGACTTCAAAGTTAACAAACTTGAGTGTATTCTTTTCAGTGTCCAAACCATCACCATCATCATCACGAAGTAGAAGAGAGATTGCCCAAAAGCATTACCGTCATAACTCATAACCCAAGGACTTCGGGATCCAACCCGAGTAAGACCCCAGAGTCTGTGTTCGGGTCGTGAAGCAACCGTATAAAGAAATCTGACAAGCAGCAAATAGGGAGTTGCTGCATACCAAACAGCTCCTCAGGTATCCTGGGTTCGATTTTCGGCAAGGTTATAATTTTCTAACCTTCGGGGAGAGGCCTCATCCAGTAGTGGATTGAATATGGCTGTGATTTATTATATATATATATATATATATAATATTCAGTCATTTTCTATCCACTACTGGATGAAGGTCTCCCCTGTTCTTTTCACATATTTCGGTCTGATATTATCCTCATCCATGTAGCTCCTGAAAAACGCTTGATTTCATCTACCCATCTTGCATTTGGACGTCATCTCGGTCGTTTCTTTTCTCTAGAAATCCAATGTAGTACATTCGTCGTCCATCTTCTATCTGTTCGTCTAGCTATGTGACCGGCCCATTTCCAATTCATCTTCTTCACAGTCTTAATTATACCTTCTACGTCTGTTTGTGCATGAATCCACTCATCTTAATGTCCCTCCTAGTTATTCCTAACATGCATCTCTCTATTTCTCTTTGTGTGACTCTTAATCCTTGAGTCGTTCGAGTATTCAATGTCCAAGTTTTACAGCCATACATCATCACGGGTAAGACACATTGATTATAAACTTTACGCTTCAGACACATTGGTAGTTTGCTTTTTTTTTTAAAGTGTAGTCTTCCAAACGAATTCCACACCATTCCATCTTCTGTTTATTTCATCCGTCAACTTGGCCGATATTTTGAGCTGGCCTAGGTAAACATTCTCATCAACTATGCCTATTGTCTCCGTTAATCTTTATTTCCCTTTTTGCAGCATGTTGATTGTATATGACTTTCGTTTTACTTAAATTCATTTTAAGGCCTATTTTCGAACTCTCATTATTCAGTTCTTCTATTCTAGTTTGTAGTTCTTCCGCATTTGAAGCAAACAGGACTATATCATCACCGAACCGTAGGTGATGAAAATATTCACCATTAATTTTAATTCCAACTTCATCCCAGTTTAAATTTTGGAACACTTTCTCCAGGATAGCTGAAAACTGTTTTGGAGAAATTGAGTCTCCTTGCCTTGCCCCTTTTCCAACTTTAAATTTTTCACTTTCTTGATCTATGAATCCCAAACAAAGTGGAATTTCATATTCATTAGTCCTTTCCATAACTTCATTCAATGTTTGTATGTGGTCCATTATGCTAAATCCACGACGAAATCCGGCTTCTTCCCTTCCCTGGTTAAAATCTAAGTCTCGTTCAATACGGTTCAAAATAACTTTGGTGAATATTTTGTATAGAACTGACAGTAAACTAATTGGTCTGTAGTTTTCGACGCGTTCTTTGTCCCCTTTCTTGTACAACAAAATAATAACAGCATTGTTCCAACTTCTGGGTATTTCTCTCTTCCTCAGGCACATAGAGAATAATTTGGCAAGTTCCTCTTTCATCTTTTCACTTCCCCATTTAAATATCTGTGCTGTAAGTCCATCTTCTGCAGGCGATTTTCGTTCTTCATCCCTCGAAGTAATTTATCAACTTCTTCTTTCATTACGTCTGGAACATCTACATCATTTTCTTCTGAATCTTCATTTCCTAGTTCTTCTGCGGAGTAGTACAATTCTCTGTAGAAATTTTCAAATATTTTTTATAATTTCTTCCTTATTTCGTGTTACGGACCGGTCTCTTAAATACATTTTTTTTTTCTTTTTTCCTATCATAAGCTGCTGTTTGGCTTTCTTCAGGCTCTTGTTTTCCTCGATTGTATTTTCAAAAAGATTTTCGTTATTTCTTCGTACATCCTCTCTTATGTTCTTCCTTACGATTTTATTTAGTTCTATGTACTCAATCCTCTTTATGTAATTTTCCTCCTCTTTCATTTCCATTCTTTTCTTCATCAAGAGCTTAGTTTCTTCTGAGATTTTGCTCTGTTTTTACTGTCTGATGCCTGCTATTTCCTTGGCTGTTTCTATTATTATCTCAGTCAGTATTTTATTTCTGGTATTAATGTCTTCTTTATTTTCTAACTCTTCCAAGGCTCTGAATTTGTTGCTTAGTCTGTGTTTCCCTAGATTTTCCAGATCTAAAACTGGCGGTTTTCCTCCGATAAGCTTCTTTCTCTCAAGTCTAGTATCTAGTTTCAGCTTACATCTCACCATCCTATGATCACTTAAAATTTTGAAACTGTTCAGAACAGACACGTCTTGCAGAATTTCCCTGTTATTCGATAGAACGTAGTCTATTTCATTTTTAGTCGCATTTGGTCCTTTCCATGTCCACTTCCTCTGGGGCAGCTTCTTGAAAAATGTATTGGAAATGAACAGTCTGTTGGCTTCTGAAAATTCCACTAACTTCTCTCCTCTCTTTTTTCTTTTGCCAAATCCAAAGTTTACTTTCGTGTCACTGCTCTGTTTAGTTTCAACTTTCGCATTGAAGTCTCCCATTACAATTTTGTAATGCGATTTGCTACTATCCAAAACCTTCTGTATTCAACCATTTTCTAGCCAGTGCTGGATGAAGGCCTACCCTTTTTCTTTCCACATATCACGGTCTGCTGCTATCCTCATCCGTGTAGCTCCTGAAAAACGCTTGATTTTATCTACCCATGGACGTCGTCTTGGTCGTTTCTTAGGACCGTTTGATTTACAGTGCAGGTCTCCTGGCAGTCTACAGTAAAACCAGGGCATTATCACATACATAATTGTTTGTGATAACATGAATGCACAGACATGGACATCTGACTTTTACCTGCTTTAGTAATATTTCAGATACCCTGTGCGCGTAGTCTAGGAAAATATATAATTTATACTTTTGTAATAATATGTCAGACATGTTACACATTACTAAATCGTAGAACATTTTCCAATTTGCTGTCAAGAGTGCAATCTGAAAAAATTATATCCCTTTTTGGAGGTAAGAACTCATGCAAGAAATCATATGATCTTTTGCACCTTAGAAGTCAGAGCGTGGGTCCAATTTCCACCCCCACCCCCCATTCCTCATCCATCACTCCTGTACACCAGCTCCTACTCCATCCCATTTCACCATCGTTACTACTGTTAACCAGGTTTGGGGACGTTTTACGTAAAAGGTTGCAGCTAGTGGCAGATAAATGTTGGATGCCTTGAACGTATTTATTCCAAACATTATATTAAAGAAAAATCAGAGCTTGGCTCGCTTAGCCTTTTTTTTTTTTTTTTTTTTTCGTCTCGATGAATTTGGGAAATGTACTTTTCGATGTACATGTATTACGAAACCGTTAGGACAGGGCTTTCAACTATATTAAATGGATGATTGCACTGTAGCCGAACTAGAAAACCTACCATCAGTGCCTTAGTGAGGCTCAGCCACCCGGCTTGGGCGCCAAAGCTGGAGAGCGCCAAATGAGGGCGTCGAATACTATATATAAAAGAAAAACTCCACATGTACTAAGCGCCGACATAAAAATTTGTAATGTCGATTTTTTTTTTTTTTTTGCAAATCGCAGGCAATTGGAGTTATTATAATATTTTTATCGCAAAAGTTATAAAAATGTGATAAGTGGCATGCGCATTATTCGTTTCTTTTTTCAATTCCTGTGCAATATATTAAAATTAAAGTAAATAAATTTAAAGAAAAAACGGAGGAAGACATTGTCTACATACGCCTCGGGCGCTCAAATACCTCACAGTGGCTCTGTCTACGATATTTACATAACAAATTATTTGCCTCAATTTCTGCTGCAGACAGAAGATACTACATAACCACGTTCCGAGAGTGTTTAGAAAAAATGGACAAATTTAAGCAGACATGAACTAATTAATGATTATGCGTTTCAGAACTACAAACGAAGCAGTGTACTCTCTATTGGACACTTGACTACAACATAAGATGGTTTTCTTGCTATTTTTTTATTTTAATTTTGGGATTTTGTACCAGTTTTTCTATATCGTCCGTCTGTTGACCAGCGGGGGCCCCGCTCGCCTGCCCCCCTTTGCGCCGCTACTGTACATAAACAAATATATTCATATGTTCGCTCAATTATTTATTCTTTCCAAACATGACTTCTAGCAAACTGTAACTAACCTTGTTGAATTCACACCTTTCTTAGTTAACACCAATCGATAAGGGAAATGACATACAGACTTAGGAGACCTTCATGTTTAGTCAGCTTTTGTGTTTTTCAACTTCTCACTGAAGTTTCGTCACTTAATAACGCCTTCTTTACGACACCGTAAACACCGTGTGCGTTACAACATTGTTATAACCGGCGAATGCTGTAAATCCTGGGGTGCCACAGGGATCAAACCTTGGACCACTTTTGCTTTTATTTGCAAACGTCTTTCAACAAACTACTGTTTGTAGATGACTTATCTATTATCACATTTCCTCTGAACTGACTGCTGTCTCCTTACAAAACAATATCACTGCATTTTCCAATTGGTATAAAAAAAAAAAGTATGTATTTATTATTCATGAAACAGTATTGTTTTTGCACATAAAGAAACAGGGGTATTTCGTACATCTGAAAGAATTCGGAGCTGGTAAGCTATACATTACAACCTTTGGAAGAAAAGTAAAAGAATAAAATTATATACACTGAAGTGTCAAAAGTCGTGGGATATCAGGTCGGGAAGGAACAAGCTGACAGCGCTGTAAGATCGCGGCAAACTAGCCGAAAGACGCGAAGCAGTTGCAGTGTTGCCAGTTTGACTTCTGTGAGTGCAGTGAAACGTCGTGTACCGTGGTGATGGCAAACCGACGGAAATTATCGTCGTTTGAGCGCGGGATGATAGTTGGTGTTACACGAATATACCATATGTATTTTTTTTAAAAAAACGGGGGGAAATTGAAATGATAGTATGTATATTTTAAATAGGACTTAAGAACATGAATTTCGCTTTCTTCTTTAATTTTCTTGTCACTGTTTTTTTTTTAACTTTATTTTTATATAATTATACACAACAATCTCCTCATAGTTTCAATGTCCAGTCCAAAGTTACTAGACTGACCCATGTAAAAAAATATATATATATTTTTTTCAATATCCAGATTTTTTTGTCATCTTTCCATTGCACATTTAACAAAGAAAAAAATATTTCTACTGCTGCTGGCTTACATATTCATAGAACTCTAAAGTAACTCATTTGATAAAATTTTAATTATTTCTTCAATTGTTGACACGTACAAATGATTTCGTTCTTCTGTCCATTGTATGATATCCATGATATGATATTCTTTTCCACGTTAGTACTAGGTTCAGAAACAATCAGGATGAATTCATGGTCACAAAGAAAGAAGAAGAAGAACAAACAGACATCCCGAAAGCATTTTTTCGGGACAATCAATTCTTCCATTCAATACTGGAACTGTCCCAGAAAACCGGGACTTCTGGCAATCCTCCTTGTCGAATAAACGGGAACTCTATGCCGTAATTTTCCTTATATTTGACTTTGTAATTTTCTTTCGGCATTGTTAAAACGCGAACACAAAGTTAAATAAAAATAATGTATCACTTAGTGGCTTGAAGTAGTACTTTCGTTTTGTCTTTTTCAACTCACAGTGATTCCACAACACAGCGCACAATACAGAATGTTTCCGCCATTTTGGGACATAAACAGCACAGAAGTGATTCCTATTTATTGTTAGACTGAAATCGGTAGCTGGCAGCGTTACATTCGTTATGAAAAGTGCAATTAACTTCCATAATCGTATGAGTAAAATGGGGAAGTTAAATTATTGAGTGGAAAATTCACAACATAGCTTCAGTTAAAGTACAAAACGAGTAATTGTAACGGGAGAAACAGTGAAAAATACCAAAGGTGAGTGCGGGAAATGACACAGGTAGAAAATAGAGTGAATTTCGTTTTTTTTTTTAAATTTTGACCGGGGGAGGAAAACAAGGGCTGAAAATCGCGTGGTACCCGGGTAAACCGAGTGAGATGGTAACCCTAAATGGGGTATGCGATTTCGGAAGTTGTTCGAATATTTAACTCTATTCGCTCCATATTGTCAACGGTGGACCGTGAGTACCGCATTGGAGGTACCCATCTGGAACAAAGCAGTGGCTGTCTCAGAGGTCAGTGCAGCTCAATTTGGTCTCCATGAGGTAACGCAGCCGAAGACCGACACGTGAACCACTACTAATCGCTGACCATCTGCGGCGACGACTCACATGTGCTCGGGAACACGACTATTTGGTCTTAGAGGAATGGCAACGTATAGCATGGTCAGATGAGTCATGTTTGCGTACTCGCGGATGATAGGGTCCGGCTGTGACGCAGGTCCCATGAGGCGATGGACCCAAGTTGTCGACAAGGCACTGTGCAAACTGGTAGTAGCTCCGTCATGGTGTATGGGGTGTTTACTTGGAATGATTTGGGTCCTCTGGTCCGCTCTGGTCCATTGACCGTTCAGCTGCTTGGTGACCATCTCCAGCCGTTTATGGACTTCGTGTACCCTGCTAATGATGGGGTTTTCCAGGATGACAATGCGCCATGTAATCGGGCCGCAATGGTGTGACTTGTTTGAGGAACATTCTGGCAATTTCCAACGCATGATTTTCCCCTCTAGATCGCCGGACATGAACCCTATCGAGCGCATGTGGGATATCATCGAAAGGGCTATTCGTGCCCAGGATTCTCCACCTGCAACAACCACCTAATTGTGGACGGCAATTGAGACTGCATGGCTGTACATCCCTCCAGCGGACTACCAGTGACTTGCGCCCTTACCACGTCGAGTTGCTTGATTTCGCCGTGCTTGATGGGGGCGGGAACACATTTTATTAGGTAGGTATCCGATGACTTTTGGCACGTCACTGTATTGCCAGCGGCCGACCATCTTCACAGGGTTTTCCTTAGTCATACTACGACAAGTCGGGATGATGCTAGTCGGCCAGGTTACTTAGGCCCTGGCTGACTCCTTAACGAATCTTTCCCCTTACCATATCCGGCCTGAATGCACCATAGATGCCCATAAACAAACTAACTCTATGACTTATGGAACTCGCAAGTTCATCGCCGCAGTAACAAACGTTCGCCACTGAATTTTATCCTGGGCAATATCAAGCTAGTTTTCATCACGAACAACTGCTTCTCGAAGATCTCTTCTAATATTGTCCTCACAACGACGTATCGGTCTTCCCAATGGTCTCCTTCCACCCAGTCTTCCAACCAGGATAGAACATAGTCTTCGTTTTCCCCCATTCGAGCTACCTGGCCTGCCCATCTTAGTCGTCGTGATTTCATTATTCTTACAACATCTGGTGAATCGTATAGTCCGTGGAGTTCTTCATTATGCAGTCTCCTCCATTCGCCAGTCATCTCGTCCCGTTTCGGTCCGTATATTTTTCTCAAAACCTTATTTTCAAACACACGTAATTTATGTTCATTTGCTAGGGCCGTACTCCAAATTTCGCAAGCGTAAAGTATTACCAGCAGAATAACCGTTATGTATATTTGCAATTTCAATTTCCTTGATATTAGAAGTTTTTGAACTGAATATAAACATGTGTTCCCCGACACTAAGCGACTTTTTATTTCTTCCGTGACCTCATTTTCGCTTCTTACTTATGCTCCCAAGTATTTAATTTTGTTTACTTTCTCTATGACCTCATCCCTAATTCTTATGTTTATTTCCTTCATTCCCTGTGTTTCGGCTCGTTATCATGTATTTTGTATTATCTATGTTTACCTGCAGACCTATCTCATCGCTCGCTTCTACTAAGGCATCGGTGTTGCTTTGTAGTGCATCTATATCGTCCCCTGTTAAATCTACATCATCCGCGAATACAAACAGTTGATTAAAACCATTCAATGATAGTCCCTTTTTGTTCCCTTTAATTTTTAAAATCGCATATTCTAACGCAAAGTTAAACAGTAGTGGGGACAAGGCAGCGCCTTGTTTCAATCCGTTGCGAATCTTGAAACTATCTGACTTATTATTACCTATCCGTACTCTGCTTATGGGGTCGTTGAGACACATCTTCACTAGTTGAACCAATTTTCTAGGAATTCCAAATTGTATCAGGATACTGTATAACTTTTCCCTTTTGATAGAATCATATGCTTTCTTAAAATCAATGAATAGCTGATGAACCGTCCCATTGTATTTCCATTTTTTTTCCAAAATGTGTCTTAAGGCGAAAAACTGGTCCAACGTGGATCTATTTCTTCTAAATCCACATTGGTGATCTCCAATTATTTCATCTACGTATACACTTAAGCGTGTTAACAGAATATTACTTAATACTTTGTAGCAGGTTGGAAGTAACGAGATTCCGTGGTAATTAATACAGTCCGATTTATCGCATTTTTGTAAATCGGAACTATTATTGAGGTTTTAAATTCCTTTGGAAGCTCCTCCTTTCTCCATATAGCACCTATCAATCAATGTACTTGTTCCTTTAGTGCCGTTCCTCCTGCTTTAATTAATTCGGCTGGAATATTGTCTATTCCTGGTGATTTGAAGTTTTTCAATTTCTTTACCGACATTTCGATCTCGATCTCGCTAGGTTCGAGAATCCACGGTTCTGCGGTATGGATTTCGAATTCCTCTGTTTGTTCCACGTTGTGTACATTAAGAAATTTGTCGAAATAACTTTTCCACACATTGACAATTTTAGTCGGATCAGCCTGAAGATCTCACGTTCATTTCTAATCATTCCTAGCCTCGGCTGGTAACCTTTTCTTAACGAGTTTATCCCTTTGTATAGATCTCGTATGTTATTTGTCTTCCCTTTTTCCTCTATCTCCTGAATCTTCTGCGTCAGATATTTTCGCTTTTTGTTTCTGAACCCGAGTGTGGCGTTTCGTTTCGCGTTACTGTAGTGGTTGGTATTTGTTACACTTTTATTGCTTAGCCATCGTTGCCTGGCTTGTTTTCGTTCCTCATGAAGCTTAAGGCATTCTTCATCAAACCAAGGTTTATTTTTCTGTTGTTTCTTCTCACTTACACGTTCCTTCGATGCGCTCTTAATTGTTTCACGAATTGCCTCCCACATCTTACTTACATCAATTTCATTATTAATATCAACATTATTATTACTCGAGTCGGCTAGGATTTCGAACCTATTTGAGAGTTCGAGTTGGTAATCTGATCTTATGCTCGGATTATTTAATCGTTTCACTTCGAATTTCAGTTGTTTTGATCCCTTGCTTTCTCTGTTCGCGATGCATAACTTTTCCCTTACTTTTGTGATCACTAATTGATGGTCGGTGTCACCTTCGCTCCTCTGTACGACCTAACGTCCATTATGTTGGTGTGTCTTCGTCTGTCTACTAATACGTGATCGATCTGGTTGGGAGTTTTGCCGTCCGGAGATACCCATGTGTATTTGTGTATGTCTTTGTATTTAAAGTACGTGCTCTTTACCAGCAAAGAGTACCTTGCTAATTGTAATCTAAAATCCAAATCCACATGCGTAAAGTTAATCTAAAATCCAAACGCTGCGTCTTCAATGTCTTTATTCGTCCTACCCTATTAAACGAATACCGAAAATTAGGAAAAATAAAACCATCTGAACTTGGAACATAATCGAGATTGTAATATATACACCCTCCATTCCGAAAGAAACCGAACTTTTGAAAACAAATAGTACCACTAGTGCCATCTGTTGTAATATTTTACCGGTAGATGGCGTAGTCCCTCATTGACAACTGGTATAAATGTCATGACATTTGGATGCACGGCAACAAAGTTATTGCGTTTCAACTGTCAGTGTGTTGTGTACATCGGTCGGAAAATGAGTTTCAAACAACGAGCTGCAATTGTGTTTTGTGTTAAACTGGGTAAACCTTTTACTGAAACGCACCAAATGCTACAAAATGCATATGGTGATGAGTGTCTATCCCGTACGTAAGTTTACGAGTGGTTCAGGCGATTCAAATCGGGTAGAGAGACTCTGGATGATGACGAAAGATCAGGCCGTCCCAGAACCGGATTATCGGAATTATCCACAAAGAATTTGTTCAGCCCGGCCAGACAGTCACTGGAGAGTTTTACTTGGGCGTCATGAAGCGTTTGCTGGCAAGAATTCGTCGTATTCGGCCCGAATATCGAGAAATCGGCAGTTGGACTCTTTTGGACGATAATGCACCATCACATCGTTCGCGACTTGTAACTGAATTTTTGGTCAAAAATCACATTATTCGTTTGCATCATCCGCCCTATTCACCAGATCTCGCTCCGTGCGATTTCTATCTGTTCCCGAAACTGCATTTGGCGATGAAAGGAAAGTGGCACGCATCGATTGAAGCCATTGAGAAGGCGACGACCGCCGTCCTAAAGACCATTCCAATACAGGACATGGAGAAGTCGTTTGACAACTTGTTGGAGCGTGCAAATATGTGTATTGATGCAGAAGGGGAATACATTGATTAATAAAAATGATTTGTTCCAAAATGTACATTGTTTTTTTGTTTTTTTAAAACGTTCGGTTTCTTTTGGAATGGAGGGTGTATTTAGAAACACACACATGACACATACATTGAAAAACGCCCCAAGTCAATTATAATGGGAGGAGGAAAATTGATGAACATCGAATATGTGTTATCCATTTTCTTGCTATTGGTGATTTTCGATATATTAAAAAAAATGACAATTAATATCATAAATCGATAAACGTTTCAACAGTCCCTGCTTTTGTTTTCAAGGTCAATGTTATGCTCTATTTCATACACAAAAGAATGGAACAGGAAATCAAGAAATAGGGGAAAGGGGAAATTAATAGTCTGTAAGCTATGTAGGTAAACAGGGAGGGGATGGGGACAAATACCTGTGCAGCATCCTCACAAGTTTTTTTTAAGTGATGAGACTAGGCAAGTCTGGGCGGAAAGCGAAGGAAAACATTAAGAAACAATGACACAAGCTACAAAAGATTCTTTTGTGGTCTCCAAAGGGCAGGAAACTATTAATAAAAAGAAAGAAAAATAAGAAGAATTGTGGTTTCACTTCGTTTCTGGTGCTTCCTGGAAGTCCAAAGCAATCTTTCCTGTGATGTGCCTTATCCTTTTCTTTTCCTTAAACCTGTCATGGGCCAGACAGCCTACCTGCCAACTATAAATAAAATGTAGTGTTACGTACATCACGAAGGGAGGGAACTTTTTTTGAAAAAATAAATTCTTACCGTGTGTACAGTAATGAAGAATTTTTCCTTATGTTTTGCTCTTGAGTAGACCGAATTATTGCCTCCTAAACAAGCTGTAGGGTAGTGGTTAGTTAGCATTTTTTTAAAAAATCGAAGATTCAGCTGTAGCCCGCCACACATTGTGAAATAAACATAAACGTAATTATTATAGCTAAGTAAACTCAATATGTGACTAAATATTGACGGTACAATTTCTCGTACGATCTCTCGTATGAAAGAATGTATACAATCCATAGTACGAGATTTTTCGTACGATAAATCATACAATATTGTATAGTGTTTTACACGGTACAATTTTGGATACGAGGGGATAATGATGATACTGCTGGAGTTTATAGTTGTGACACCTCAGGCTTTTAGGGTAAATATGCCACAGATATTTGTGAAAGTATAGCCCATTTAAAAAATAGAAAAGAATTAAAATATTGATAACAATTAATCTTGACGCAACAGAAATTCAGTTAATTGTAATGTCAAATTCTTCTACCAAGAGAATCTAACTTCTACTAGGTTTCAGTGGTAACGAAATTGTCGTAGTTTGACCTCTGTACTTCGATAAACATATTTCAATGCGGACACACAAAAAACGTTGAAAATTTTGCCGTCTTCGGTGATAAGTTCGGAGTCATATGTGTTTTGTTTTTACAATATTCCTGAGTTAACAAGATATGTGACATTACACAGCACTTCAAAAGTATATAAATCGCGATATATTAACTCCTATTTATACATATGGGGGCAATTAGTAACACTGCGGTTTAACTACTTCTATCACAGAGCACTGGAAACGCCTCAAAATGCTACGTTTTACGTTCCTATAAGCATGAAATACTTGCAAAATACAAAAATGGGGAGTAATGTAGATTTTATATGATTTATAGCCTAATTTCACACAAGGTATATAGGTGTGAACAGGGTGGGTCAGCTGTCTTAACCCTTGAATAAAAATTAGTTGGTTCGATTAATTACCTAGCTCATGCATTGACTTGGACAGCTCTGGGTTGACGTCGACACTCTACTTACATTATGTCTACTTCTGTAATTACTGTTTAATGTATTACATTATTTCGGATGCACAGCTCGTATATGTTTATCAAAATAATTGGGGAGGAATATGATTACAAAGATACCGGTATCCTCTACATTATCTCCCTTCATACTTATCATGATTGCAGCAAATTCGGTACTCTACGCACAAGAAATACAATGAAAATCACCTTAACTGCATTGCACAATATATAGGAAAAGCAGTAGCTATTAGATCACATCAGAACTTTGTCTTTATATTTTTAAACATATTTATCACGTATTTAGTACCTTTTATGGTTATAAGAATGCAAAACGTAACATTTTGAGGTACTGCCAGTCCTCTATAGCAGAAGTAGCTGTACTGCAGTATCACCGACCTTTTTACACTTCCCTTAAAAACATTGTTTTATATCTTTATACCTGTAATAGTTTATTATGCCATTATGTATGTTAATTTCTGCATCAAGTAATAACATTAATATCTTCTCTTTGTGTCGTAATCCATAACCAAACAGCCGAATAGAAAAGGACGCTATATTGCCAGTAGGGGCGCTGTCATAGATTGTACGAAAAATCCGCTGAAAAATAGGACCGTTTCTATTTAGAGAACACATCGGATATAGCATAAAAAATCGTACGATCTGCGCTTTACACGATCAAAGAATGTAACCGATGGGATTGCATACGAGGGGTCGTAAAAGAAATTGGATCGTCTAAAGTGGCCTTAAGATATGACTGACTAAGGGCTCCTTTTCAAGCTCGCTTGCGTTGCTTGCTTTGCGTGTGATTTGGCTGAATAGCCAATTGAAAGACCTGTTACAACATGTAATAAAACTACACCACGAAACACTACGTATTTCAATTGGCTACTCACTCTAATCGCAAGTAACGCAAGCGGGCTTGAAAATGAACCCTAAGGGTCAGTTCTACAATCGATCGCTAGTCATTTTGCATACTCTCATTGGCCAAAATCAGACTTGGCCTCAACTTAGCGCTGACTAGAAGTTTAGCGGTCGATTGTAGAACTGAGCCTAAATAGCCAATCTAGGTTAAATGTCTGAAATTGACCATACCCATTTTTTTTTTTTTTTTGCACTTTCAAGTTTTTCTTTTCATAATCTAGAAAATAATTTGGCCAATTTTAGGGCTGATTTTCATGAAAGCTTGCATTGCTTGCGATTTGGGTGAGTGGCAAATTGAAATATGTTTTATTGTAAGTTAAGTGTAACACGTATTTCATTTGGCTATTCATCCAAATCGCAAGCAACGCAAGCTTTCGTGAAAATCAGCCCTTATTGTTCTCGACTTGTTGCCTATTGTATATTTTATGACTTCTGCACGCGAAACACATGATCTATGTTATTAAGTTACAAATTTAACCTATCAAAATCTAAGTAGATAAGCAAAGGATTATACTTTCATTTCCCTGCAGTTATTTATTGATATAATGTAATTATTGTAGAATTGTCCTTCTTTTTTAAGGATATATCAGTATGTAAATTATTCATAGCAGTAATTGCTATGGGAAGGGAGGCAAAGACTGGTACGCCATTTTCTCTCAGTGCGCATTTAATTGGCATGGATGATAATAATTAGCGATCTTTTAGAAAGTGCCTGGGGCTCCAATAGAAAGTGTGGTGGGACTTTGGGGTCCGGATCCGGACCAGAGTCCGCCATTTGAAGACCCCTGATTTAATGTATATAGCAAACCTGAAATAATAATAATAATAAATATGGGAGGTTTGAAGAGAAATAGACGAATCCAGCTCCCTCACAGCATTCAATGTTATTTGTTACTGGGAGAGAGAGAGACCCCCTTGAATTGGCTCAATAGCTGGTTGGGACATGAATGGTTCGGTGCTCATTTTAGACTGTAGGCCCGTTCCTCGTATTTAATTGTGTTGATTCATGCCTTTATGCATCTACGATTCTGGCCGGGATAGGGTAGGGGAAAGAATGTGAGAAGGAAACGACCACCAGGGCCAAAGTTGAAGGTATCATCCCTGTATTTGCCTAGTGCGACTGAGGAAAACTTTGGGAAATCTTCAGTCAAGATGGTCGTCTGCTTATATGAAATCCACCATCTCTCAAATACGAAGGCAACGCTAAGTGAGCTATAATTGTTCGGTTCCTGTCCTTGTGACGTCACTTTTATTTGATGGAAGGTAATAGCAAACCACCATCGGGTCACTTCGCCCATATACCTTTAGGTCATAGACCTGTATCCGCGCAGAACACTCATAATTGTGGTCACTGAAAGAGGTAAGACCTTGTAGTGTAGTGGTGTCAAGATGTCGCCTCTGGTACTTTTTATCTGACGATATTGGGGGGCGAGTACGCTACTTCTTTGGTTCATTATATTAAGTATTATTGAAATAAATGTCTACACAAAATGTGTCAAATCTAGTCGAAAGTAAATAAAAAATTAATGTTTATTAAGCAGAGTTTTAGTGAAGCGAACTCGATTTGGTTCACAATAAATCAAAAGAGCGAATTTTCACTATTTGTTTCGAAAAGAAAGTTATTTAATCGAAAATCATTGAATTTAAATAGAAAAGAATAGTTATCAACGAAACGCTCTCGCTTTTGATAGAAAATGTGATCGTTTTAAATTCTCATGCTTTACGAACTTGAAAGAGCAATTTCTCATATTTTTAAGTAGTTCACAATGCATAATGGGCATTGTCAAGTTTGTTTTCCGCCATTTGTTACAACGAATGTTATCGAAAGATGAAGGTCTATTATGAAGATAATCTCGTTTAGTTAGAATTGGCAAGATGGAGGCGAACTAGAAGAAAGCTGCTGAAATCTCCTGTTCATTTTTTTTCAATATTCCGAAGTTTTTTCGACTTTTCTTCAATAAAATTTACTCAGTAGTGTTATAAAGTGTTGCAGTGTTTTATATAATAGTTTTTAATCATGAAAATTCAAAATTAACTGTGATAACATCAAATGCGAAAATGATAAGAGAGTTAAGAGTGACTGACAGCTATTGCGGACAGAAACTATAGCAACCAATAAATAACTGACCTTAAAACATCAATTATTAAGACTGTTAGACTGCAAAATTGTATTATATTATAAATATTATAATAAAACAGCAATTAATAAAACGAAAGCGCAATGGATGGGCATAATTAGCCATTTCCGCGCTAGATTACAAAATACGAATACTCGTTTAGTTAAAAATGACAAGTGAATAGCGGATAACTTTTGTCAGTGACAATAACATACCAGAAGACGCTAGGTGTAAGATACATACCAGAAACCTTTGAACGTTATTCTCAAGTTCCTGACGAGACGAAAGTGCCCCTTTCGAAGATGTTTTCTCCGGTTGGCTGGCTAACCTAGAGGATAAGGCGTTGTATCGCTGGCCGCAAAATAGCTGGTTCGGATCCCATTGGTTTCAAGTTCTTATTTACTTTTTTCATTACTAAGAACATTTATTTTATTTGCTACTTATGAATAAATATTGCCTTTCGCTTCTTTTTTACATTTTCAACATTTTATTGCGTCGTTTTCATATTCAAAAGATGAAAAATGATCTAAAAAATTACGTTCCCATCGAAAAGAGCTGCCATCTTTTCTCGATCGGAAATTTCTCATCTTTTTTCCGATGAAAATCCGTTCTAAACGAGTGGCCCCTCTTTCCGCTTTCAAAAGCTGAAATATTCTGCTGAAATCAAACGGAATTCCCACTCTGAATTTAATGTGTTGTGATATTTGACAACGTAGTAAGTTACATTGTTTTTTTTTTAATCAATTTAATACGTTGTGTGAGCGCATGAATATTTTAAGTGTTTGAAGAAAGAGAACACCGCTTAAAGATGAGTACCATTTTAAGTAGGTGAAGTAGAAGAACAGCTCATGTAAATACTACTTTAATTTGTTTCCTTCAAAGGAAGATGTACTTTGCTACGACAGGGGGCCTGCAAAACAAGCATCCAATTTAAAATGGATTTTCACACATTTCTGGAAATAATATGGTTTCATGTGGTTCCTTCGGTAAAAATGATTCAATAGCCCCTTCAACATATTTCGTGGCATTGTGAAAGGACTTAAGTGAAGACCTTGCAAGCTATTTTCTCTTTAGACATAAGGATTGTTATAATCGATTTGTTTAGGAAAGTTGTTATGTGGATTATTAAAACAACCTTTATTTCTAAGAAAAAAAAACTTCATAAAGGCTTCACTTATTTATCTTTATGATGCCAGGTGTTATGTTTAAGGGGCTATTGAGTTATGTTCTCGAAAGAACAGGAAAGAAATGTGTGAAATACATTTTAAACGCTTATTTTTCAGGCTCCCCTAACCAAGCGTTGCTCCTGAAATATGAGTAACGAACACAATTTGGAAATTGCCTAATAAGAGGTGGTTTAGTTCAAGTTTATTTGTTTTTTGGGTGCTTAAGAAGTTGGTGGACGCTTTTTGGAATAACCTCGCCTCATCTTACCTAACCTAACGTAAGCTCACCTAAGCTAACCTAACCTCGAGTCTTCAACAACTACGAAATTGCAGTATCTTTTCTTTTAATCGTGACTTTTGAAATTCTTATTTTTAAAAAAAATAAATAAAAAAAAACTCTAGTTTTACTTTGAGCTCGTGAGCCTACTGGCTCAATTTCCTTAAAACCGTGTTTCATCTCTCGCCATTATATGAGAATAAATGAAGCCCAATTTTACTACAAATATATGTTATTATTTTATCTCTTCTTACGTAAATATGTGCCAACATTTTATCACAAATGATATTATAAAGCATGCGAATATTCTCTTTCAAGCTTTAAATCTAATTTGAGCTGGGCGAGAGAAGCTTTCCAGAGTCGGCTTATATACCACCCTCCGAAGTGGTTTCAGATACAAACGCCAAATTTGGCACAGTAATCGCACATTATGAATAGATGGGTTTTGGTTATAGAAGTCGAAAAAAATACACACTAAATAAAGAAACTGCGTTAAAAGTTAGAGATCGGTCACGACCTAGAATGTTTTTTAAATATTATTATTATTTTCTCTTGTAAACATGAAAAAAATTCAAGTCATTTCGCAGGGCGTTCCAAGACAAACAGCTTCATGTGTTGGCACGCTATCGCTAAGACTGGCAGCAACAGCTGTTCAGATTCACGAAGGTGAATTTTACTTTCACTCTGAATGCTTTTCTGGTAATGATAAGTCTTAGTCCATATTAGGAACCTCGGTAGCCAAATATGGGGAGATAAGTTCATGATTTAATGTCTCTTCTTGTTCTAATAGGTTTGTCCTAATTTTAAAATTATTTTGCTTGTTTTAGGCGAATAAGGTTCGTACTAATTCCTATAGGGTCATCTTTAGTATTCTGTAGTGACAGGTCCTTCAAAAATCTTGGGAGTACCAGTAACTGGACGTTTACCCCTATCTTCCTTAATACTGTCAAGGAGTCTTCTTCTTCTCTTCCTTTTCCTCTTTAAAAATTCAATTTACTTTCGAATAAAAGAGTTTTCTTTTAACTTCCCATATTTGGCAACTGTCTGATATTAAAAGAACTTTCCCATGTTCTTTCTCGGTTGGGACACAATTGATTCGAAGCCGAAGTTGAATTGTAGTTCCCATCCTGAGGATTCCGTTTTCATTCAACGGAAGACAATAGCAAACCACTATCTGTTCACCCTCGGGTCTTAGACCTGCCTTCGGGCTGAATACTCATCATTAATGTTTTACGAATTCTCGAAAAAAAAAGTCATTGAAATACTAAACAATGCGTTAAATCAGGTGAAAATCTATGAAGTAAATAAAGAAAAAAGGAAGCTGATCGAAGATTGACTGCAAATGGCCACATGGAAATTCGTATAAATAATCAGTTGTAAAAGAAGTACGATTGTCGACTGTCAAACGTAACTAATTTATATTATATATCTTCTTTCTCCTTTGCGCTCAAGGTCATTCAAATCAGTAAAACTTTTATTTTTTTTCTTTAAAGAAAGAACTAGTCCCTCTATATACTGGTTAAAATGTATTGGTTGAACTTTTCTTGATTTTTCTCTGACTGTTGAATCTTTTTTTCCAACCCGAAAAATTCCTACGATTTCTGTATTCAGTCAGACAAGGCAGACACCCATCCATTGTATCAAGTTTTAGTTGTTATGTTTAGATTTTGGTCTTGTTGTGTTATTGTAGCGATCTGCGCGGTTTTCTCAAAAGCTTTTTTCTTTTTTCTTTCTTTCTCAAAGATGTCAGAAACCGGAACGGAAACGCAGTGAGAGAAATGCTAAGAATTTCTTTCTCTTCGTTCTCACCAGGGGGCCAGTCTTCTTAGAAGCAACAACCAATCTCAAGGATACTCCAGGTAAGAATTCTGCAGCACGGCCACCCTCTTGCCTTATATCCAGCTTGCCTTTGCTCTTTTCTTTCAATGATCAGTGTTGCAAACCTAACGAGTATTGATGTATTTTATTTAAATTTCGCACACAAGTCAATAAATAATATGAATGCTAAAGTGAAAAAAAAAAAAGGCGATCTGTGACGCACGAAATTACAATGTTGCTCCTACAGACTTTCAGACAAGGTCCACCGTGTCAATTTTGGATTTTTACTTTGTTTTCTGTTTTAGGTTTGGAGATTAATGCGCCAGGTTCTCTTGTGATATTAGAATTCCCTTCGTTTTTCTAGTTTTTTTTCCTTTAATTCTGAATTCATGATTGTTTCATGTGATTTTATGTAACAAATTCCTTGAATTTTATTTTGTTGCTTGTAGAATTATTTCTGTTCTAGGATTTTGTATATTTCTTTATTTTTGATCATTTATTTCTTGATTAAAATATCCCGATTTCTCTAGATCTTTAGATAGAATATTACATGATTAATTTTACGGTCATGTGACCGTCTTTTAAAAGATTTTAATTATTCGACTTTCTTGTTTCTTTATTGGAATAGAACATTATATATATATATATATATATCATATTCAGCCGTTTTCTATCCACTGCTGGATGAAGGCCTCCCCCTTTTCTTTCCACATATCTCGGTGCGCTGATATCCTCATCCATGTAGCTCCTGAAAAACGCTTGATTTCATCTACCCACCTTACATCTGGACGTCGTCTCGGTCGTTTCTTTTCTTTAGGAATCCACTGTAGTACATTTGTCGTCCACCTTCCATCTGTTCGTCTAGCTATGTGACCGGCCCATCTCCACTTCATCTTCTTCGCACTCTTGATTACATCCTCTACCTTCGTTTGTGCGCGAATCCATTCATTTCTCTTCCTGTCCCTCCTGGTTATTCCTAGCATGCACCTCTCCATTGCTCTTTGTGTGACTCTCAATCTTTGAGTCGTTTGCGCATTCAATGTCCAAGTTTCACACTCGTACATCATTACAGGTAAGACACATTGATTATAAACTTTACGCTTCAGACACATTGGAAGTTTGCTTTTAAAAATAAAGTGTCGTCTTCCAAACGAACTCCACGCCATTTTACATCTTCTATTTATTTCATCAGTCAACTTTACATTCGATGTTTTAAGCTGGCCTAGGTAAACATACTCATCAACTATGCCTATTTTCTCTCCGTTAATCTTCACTTCCTTCTTTGCAGCATGTTGGTTGTACATTACTTTTGTTTTACTTAAGTTCATTTTAAGGCCGA